>VZTH01006162.1:254600-326447 GCA_013397815.1 Aleadryas rufinucha
GGAGGGAGGGAGGGAGGTGCCGGCCGCTCCGGCCGTGGCCGCCAGGTGGCGCCGCCGCCCAGCGGATGCCGCTGGAGCCGCTTCCCAAGGCACCGCCACCGCCTCGCCGGCTCGAGCTGGGACCTGGTCCGGGTGCTGCCCGAGCCTCCTGCTCCAAACCCTACCCACGGCGCAACAAACCCCAAGGCAAATAAAAAACAAACAAGAAAAAAAAAAAAAAAAAAAAAAAAAAAAAAAAAAGAAGAAAAAGAAAGAAAGTAAGGAACATTGGAGCACAAAGTAGTGTTGTTATTTTACTTTAATTCAACAGCATGGCAAACCTATGGGCCAGCACTCAGGTNTAGAAACACATCACTTAAAATAAGCTTCAGAGACAATGAAACAGTAATTCTGCACCTGTGAGCTATGACTATTTATATCACTCCCTCATTTTAATAACAGCTGTGTGAAAATGTTACAACATTATTAAATCTGAAACTAACTACTGCATGTAGCACATAGGAAGCTTCTCCACTTTCCAATTAGCACCAAGGCTTAAGCTTTCAAAGCAGCAGAAGCAAAAGAAATGCTGAAAAACACTGCCACAGGCTGGCTTAATTTGGAATTTCTCCTTTTCAAAAGGATTAAAAGCAGTAAACCAACCAACCAAATACACACATCCAGAAGGGCAGGAAAGTACTTCAGATTTATTTTCTTCCCCCAGCACTCATTTTTATTGCATTCCTTACAAGTGAGCAGATAAGTCTATTTAAGGGCAACTTAAAAAACTTGGATTGATAAAAAAGAACTTCTATGCATGTACCTGCAGCATTCTGCAAACACCACTTTGGGCGAGATGCTCCGTTAACCTCGCTGGCATCTCTCACCTCCATATTGAGAGCAAGCCCCATGAAAGATCCCTGGGCCTGCCATGGGATTAACAGAGGAAGATTTTAAAATGTCGATGATCAGTTATTTATGAGGTGTCCTTAAACAGAAAGATGTCTGACGCTTCAGTGCAAAGCCCGTCTGCTCAGACATGCAAACCTGGCAGGATGGAAAAGCATCTCACTGGAAACAAGGAACAAGCTGCACTGGCTCTTGGGCAAGGGCTGTGGCTTGGTGTATTTTTGAAGGAAGCAGTACTGACACCTCTCCTCCTGAGGAGTTTAAGTGTTAATTATTCCCCGGTGTTCAGGACTTATGGGGACATGATTTTTTGGAAGCTCAGGAAGGCCATCTGCTTTCCCAGCAGCACACAATAGGTCTGGTGAGAACAACTCTACTGGGGAGTGGATGCACTGGGGAAGGATGAGGGGAACTAAGGTAACCAAACCACCTCCACCCCTCTGCCCCAGACGTGTATCAATTGCAGCATCTGTTTTTATGCACATAACACTCCACAGGGAAGAAAAAAGAAAAGGAAGATTAAGTTACTAATAAAGAAAGGGTTCCTCAGAACTCTGACATCACTTCCTTATCATTTATCCACACCCTTCTGTTACAAATGGCAAGACACCACCCATCCCAACCACAGTTGGCCCCTTAAGACTGCTTCCAGACAGAAATAAAACTTATTTTAGACTTCTTATGTCTACATAAGAATGGGTTTAAGAAATTAATCTGGTTAATTCAGATTCTTAAATAGTAGAAATTCATACAGAAAAACAGATATTTGCCCAGGTATTTGCAAAGAGTGTGTGTGTGTGTCTTCCCAGTATCACCACATAAAGAAGTACTTAGTACCACAACTACTCTGGCAAAGATACAAATTAGGCCAATGTCACGAAAATAAAAATGTTTTGAAAATCCTTCTCAAAGTCAGAGTCATTTTAAATCTATTCACTAAGAGGCATTTAATCCATGACTTAATCCACCTGCACACCTGACTACACACAAGGTCCAGGTGATAACTAGTCCTTACGCACAGATATCTATCACATTGAGCCAATTTCAGCTTGAGTTCCTTAATCAGAAGAAACACACAGCCTCCAAAGGAACTTTAAGCCGTTGTGAGGGACGTTCCATAGCAAACGGAGCTACCCATCCCCGGGAGTTTGGTCATGCGCTCTCGGCACTACAGAGTTGTACTTCACCTTGGCACCTTCACCTGCGCACAGGTAACGCGCTCAGCTGAAATCCCAACCCAGGGACTTACTGCCATGTGCAGCACATTCAGGCTTCCCCTGCCACCAACACCCCCACGGCAGCTCCCCAAAGAGCCCAGGGAAATCAATTTGTACAGGACATCGCCTGCAAGACAGCTCTGCTACTTTCACCGTCAGTAAAGGCGCAGATATTTTCCCTGCATGCCGATGTCTGCCCCTGGCTCGGCAGCAAGGAGGCACCGGGTTGCTGAGCCGGAGAGCAGGNCTGACCCAGCACAGGAAGAAAGCTCCCGTCCATGCGCATGTACCTCTCCTGGCACCATCAGCACCTGTGGCCTCAGCTCAGTCCCCTGCACCAGGCAACGCTGACGAGTTGGGAAAAAAACCCAATAAAATATTTTAAACTAAAGTTACCAATTAACACAAAAACAACACCACAAAAAAGAAGAGGCTGACCCCACAGAAGCATCCCCAGGTGACAGCAATGACACAAGGACCACAGCTCGCTGTAAAGGCAGCCGTCAGAGGGGTGGCTCCTTGATCCACCATCCACTCAGGGCAGCCCCATCCCTGTACTGAATGCAAGCTCGTAACACAGATCATACAGACACCACCATTTGTGTGAGCGCCCACCACCACACTTCCAAAGGATGGAAACAGATCCACTCTGCAGTGCCCAAACAGCCACGGGACCAGAAAGGGGCAGCAAGCATCTCACAGCTCTTCCCATTACATATTGGAACAGCTGCGAATTCAGGAAACCTGGTCCCCGCTCTGAGTTCACCATCCCTCCTGCCATCCATAACGAAATTCATACATGTCACTCCACCTCTGTGTAATGGGGACATAAGTCCTTTGCTGACCAAGTGCAGGGCTCCTGTCAGAGCCATGGGGCAAAGAGAGGCTCCATCAAGTGGCAAATGCTCCCTGCCGGACTAAGGTGCGCTGATGTGTTTGATGATGACAGCCAACTCACCCTAGGTCAAAGTGTTTGCTACCATCAAGAAAATAAAGCTGTGTTGAGTCCAGTAACTTGGGGTGTAATTAGAGAGACCAAGGGTTTTCTATATAATGAACAGTATAATATAATTTTTCTTTCTTTTTTCTTAACCAAAATTATCTTGATTTAATTAGTTTCTAACACGTTAATATAGATTACTTTACAAGGAAGCACCATATTTGCAGATGGTAGAAAGGCATCCATTTTAAGGGACACAAAACCTCTAACAGAGACGTTTTGACTTCTGTTCACTGCCCCTACTATGTAGAAAAATCCCTGTCAAAATAGGCTGAAGTTTGGGTGGCCAGCAGCAGGATGAAGTAATGCCCTCCTCTTCTTTCTTTATAGAGTGTCCTTCTTGATGCATGGTAATCAGTTAGCCCACATGTTCCTCTCCACAGGAAAGAATGGCTTGAACTTTCCTAGTGCAGCCACTGGGGAAAATACAGAAACACAGGAGAGGAGAATACAAAGACCTCACAAATACAAAACCTCTGCCTGCCAAGTGCTAATTGAGAGAATATTCCTGCCAATTAAAAAAGTGCTCTGCTAGTGGCAGAAGCTTCACTTACACAGAGCTAACAGGAAAGTAAACTAATAAAGAGTAACTACCACAAGAAAACAGGTATCTGTGGAGATCGTAGTTGACATTCAGAACCAGGTCAGTTTTAAACTACTCCAGACTGTTGGTTTATGGTTACAGGAGGGCAAATTAGGATGTTGCAACAACACATTATTAAATCAAAATGTTTGGAGAGTGCACGTGAATAAAGACTTCAGATTTTGCCAAATGTAGTGAGGACGAAAAAAAAGTACAATATTATGTTCTGAATTCAACTTAAGACACAGACCAGGAGAAGGATAAATGGAGCCAACTCTATTCTCAGGGAAAAAAAAAAAATCAATTATTTAGAGGAAGGAGTCCTGAAATAAAGGCCTAGGTTTTTTGAAGCAACAAAAGATTTTGGGTACTCCTACTTTATAGCATTAAAACACACTTCATATGCTTTCATTCACAATGTATAGCTTCCAGATGACAAGCACATTTCATTGTATTCTGCAAAATGTGGAAACTACCTGCCACCGGGCACCCAAGTGCACTTGGTTTTCTGGCATTTGTTTTCACTTCCAGCCTACAAAGAAATTAGAGCATACCACTGACTCTTCCCTGATGCCTCACTTTTCTATTTGACTATCTGGGAATGGAAAGCAACAGTGGCCAAGTCAGAACATGCAGTTTAAGGACGTTTTAGCAAAGTTTTATAAAAACAGGCACTTCCAAAGTAAATTCTCAAAAAAATTGTCTTGGTTTAAAGATTTAGGCTTAATTCACATAATTCCTTCATTATTTCAGAATGAAAGTTCACAGAAAAATATAAGAGCGTAAATGAGCACTGAGTTTACCAGGGACTTTCCAAGGCCCTGTCATAATTTTGTGTATTTGCTGATGAAATACTGGCTTTCCCAAGCTCACTGCTGACAATTCCCCCTTCCCCTTGGTTGATTTTTTTTTTAAGAGCCTTTAAAGTTTTCTTCTGTCTATAATTAAGAAATTCTGCACTATGAGGTACCTCCTTTCATCTTTTTTTGGGCTGTGCGAGAAGGCTTCCCATGAGAAGGGAATGCTTAGCATGGTTTCTAGGTAAGCCAGGTCTGTATTTAGGGTCACAGGTGTGAAAGCCGCCCTTTTTAGTGGCATGCAGAATTCAGCAGCAAACACTTTCTGCCAGCTGTGAAGCTGAGTCAATCTCCTCCACTAAAGGACTTTACCCCAACACTTTTCTCCTGTGCCCTTCCTGTCTGAATCTTCCTATTTTTCTGTATTTTTCTGCCTGTGGAAAAGCTCATTACATAGGTGCAACACCTTTTACCTTCATCAAAACTATAAAGATGGCTTCTGGACCTCTTTTCCCCACACCCTTCCAGTATCTTCTGAATACATCCTTCTTGCTAGTTATCAGTACTCTTTCTCTGTCCTTTTGTCTTGCTCCATTCTCTGCTTCACAAGAAAAAAAATGTATCTCAGAGGGTGGATGGTTTTGTAGTTAAAGACAACCGAAGACATTCCAAGCCACAGTTTTTGGGTTTACTACGTGCTTTAGTCCCATGAACAACCATGAGAAAGTTGTTCAATCCCTCTGAGATTAAAGTTCTCTATCCTCTGGAGGAGGAGCACTGTTACTCAAAAGTGAGAATGTCTCTTAGCTCCAACTGAGAAGATTCGTCCTCTACCCGACTCAGCTCTCCACACAGAAGTCTCTGTGTTAATTTCAGTTGTGGTTCCTTCATCACCTGCCCTGGCCAGGATACAGAACTTAATAAACTGGTACACTTCCAGTTTTGAAGATGTAATGCACTGGAAACAGCCTTGCTGATCATAACTCCCCACCGTATCTAGTCTTCATAATTTACTACAATTGAGCATTTAAATCAGAGTTTGTAAACTCTTATTCCTTCTTTTGACTCTAGTTAAGTAGTTGCAGTGAAGCTCAGAGTTATTATGTGAGGCAAAAAAAATCCCAGTCATTATGAAAAAAAGGTAAATTTAAAATAAACAAACAGCTCTATACATTGTCCTTGCCTTTCTCCTTGTCCCAACATCTCCAAACCCCTCTCTTTAGTTCTTCTGTTTTCTTTATACTTTCAGTGCATTGTATTTGCACTTAGGCAAAGCTGAAATGATTCCTTTAGGCAGTAACTCTTGCCCAAGAAATTCATGCTCCCTCAATCTAAACATAAAACTGAGACTTCAATTAAACTACTGTGAATTTCATACAGCTGAATATTACTGGCACTTGCACTGTGCTAATATTTTCTTGCTGCTTACTGGTGGACTTCAAAGTGAAATATAGTTTTACCCTGGAAATCCTCTCAACAGACACAACTTAAAACTTTTAAGACTATGGAGTACTTTCAATACTGTGGTAAAATACAATCCTCATTTTCAAACAAATCAAAAGCGTAAGTGTCACAGCAGCTCTTCTAAAAATCTCCTCATTTGGTTTAGCTAAAAAATGTTACTGCAGTGTCATACTCATGGTATTTACAATGAGAAGTAAATGGAACTGAATTTTTTATGCATATCCTATTTTGGTTTGAAATTGATCAACTGCTACTGGTAACAAATTTAAGCTGTAATGTTAAGAACATAAACCTACAGTTTTAATAGAAGTTGTTTCTATGTAACCTAATTATCCAGGTTACTATCTGAGTCATCTTGTTACTAGCCTGAAAAAAAAAACCCAGAAAAACAAAGCAATACTTTGTCTAACATTACTGAATCAGAAGAAATGAATTATTTTCTGTGGAAGGCAGTGGTTTTAGTATTATAATATCACACTGCTACAAAAAGTAGCTTCAAAATAATCACATTTAGATCTCAGACTCATTTTAAGTAGCTTTTATGAAATTTTTCTAACCTTCATTTTAAAATTAAATATGACAAATTTAATGTATCTGAATGAGCTCACTTAAAGTTGCCTCCAAATTCTAGGCTGGTGGGTTCTATAATCCAAGTTGAAAGGCACAAGGAGGGGTAGTGAGGGGTTGGTTTCTCTATCCCTCTGCCAGTCTTCTCAAACTCAAATCCTTGCCAATTTAGTCTTCTCCATTCCACAGACTCTCTCTGCAAGACATGGCTGCAGCCTCAAAATGGAGAACCACCACTGACTAAGTCTCAGCTTTTTTTTGAAACTCCTTCTGAGAAGGTTTTCCATTCCCCCAAAGCCGGAAACAGACAAATAAAAGTCCCTTTTTACCAATGCTGTCTTGTTGCAGGTGGGTGCCATCCTATCTCTTCTAACCAAGCTTCTTCCTGCATCTAAGAGGATCTAAGAAATCCCTCACTTGATGTGGCCTGTCCTCTAAGACATGAAGACTCGGGGTGATAATGGGTCAATACAGTCTAAAGATAGATCAGCTTGATCTAACAGCTTAATAGCTCGTTACAGGCAGCTGTAGCACTTAATGAGGCAAAGAACAACAATTCCGCTCCTTCGAGGTTCCCAGCTGCTGGGAGTGGCACTTGCCAGCTTGGCCAAACAATTTAAAACTACAAAACAAAAACAAAACAAAACACAAAACAAAACAAAGCAAAAAAAAACAAAAACCCAGACAGAAAGAAAGAGAAAAATCATCATTTTACTACTCATCACTAAGTTCATCTCAGAGCTGATGACAGTATCTGCATATCCCAGATGCAAAGCCCATGTCTATCAGGTGGTGCTGGCCAGAGATAGCATAAATCAAGTGTGCCTACTCCCTCACTGAACTGGTATCAAAACAGGCTCTCCAGCAAACTGCTTGAAATGGATGCCACCTCCACCACATTCGATCATCAGTTTAAAGGGAAAACAGGAAAGCTGTTGGACTGGCAGCTTTTTCCTTTTCCCTTGCTGAACTCCAACACCAGATTACCAGCCTGGCAGACGTTTGCACGTCTTCACCCATTCTTAACCTACGTGTTCTATCATGCACTGCCAAGGAAGAGCCCTGACACTACACTGCAGCCTTGGGATACACAGTTCGGAAGAATGCAGAAGCTCGACCTTCTTAATTAGTTAATTCCCCAGAAGGAGTTCATTCCACGAACATCTGCTCTTCCAGGGAATGTCAAGCTTTGCTGGAAGAAGCAAAACCAGTAACAAATCCACAGTATTCATAGGACTGACATTTTCAAATAAAACTTGCATGGCAGTTACTTTAAGGGCCTTTTTCTTTACGCAACCTTGTCACAACTCATCAGTTTGGGACTGTAGAGGAGAACCACCTACATCGCTGCTACATGAGTACTCTTGATACATGCCACTTTCAGATTTGAAAAATCTGCAGGTTTGTATTTTGCAAGGAGGAAGTAGTAAAGGAGAGGCTATTGCAGGCATATCTAAAAAAAAAATAGAAAAATGCTAGTACAGCTGGATCACTGCAGTCATTGGGTTCAAACTTCCTTCCATATTAAAAGGTATGATGATATTTTGGACCTGATAGAAAATAACCAAAACTTCTTCAGTGCTTCCCCTGTGAGCCAAATGAGTCAGGAATAGAAATGTATAAGCCACTGCCCCAAGTGCTCCAACGGTACTTTGAGGCGCATCAGACTGTGCTGAGCAGCGAAGCATCCCCGAAGCACTGTAACTTCAGTTAGAACCTCTAATTCAGAAATCTCCCAGTGACCCCATTACCAGTGTAGCATAGAGAAAACAGGGCTGGTCTTGGTATATGAAGGCAATGACTATTCAGGGAGCTTTAATCAGAAGGAATTTAACTGAACAAACAGCCGTGGCTCCCAGAGAAAGGCTGAGTACTTTTAAAAATTGAAAGTAGCTGAGCGTATGCTCTAGAACAATAAGATAGAATTATTACACTAAAACCCTTTAATTAATGCATGCGACAGAAGCTGTGATTTTTAAACCCTAATCTCCCTGTCATTTCAGTTTTTAAGAAATAGTAAGAAGCACCCATCTGCTCAAGCTGCCACACAAGGCCCAAAGTTCTGTTCTCACACCAGTTTTGTGCCGGATGTCTCAATAAATTTACTGCTTATTTACATCAGCCAAAATGGAGAAGAAAGCTGCTGATCGCCTAAGTTTTCCCTCCTGCTAAAATAGACAAAACATATTTTGCTGTTGTACACAGCATTTTTCCCCCTAAAAGCAGGGGCTTGTCTCCCCCTCCCCCCAAAAAAGAAAACCCATAGGGCATTTCTAAAACCCCGACAGATGTTTAATTACAGAGGCACTACCAGGCATTATTTTGAGAAGCTCAAACACAGAACGACTGTATCTGACGACCAAATGGCTAAAGTGTCTGCTGTACCACTAGCGAAGCAAAAACTCTGCTAATCCACGTTTTGCTAATCCAAACACCTAATAATTCATATGCAAGCAAAAAGCTGCCGGTAGCGCAACACATGTGAATAACCATTTAATAGGAGGAATCTGTGATGTGATCTCATGCTACCAGGGGTGTATTAGGAAATACAGCAAACAGCAGTCAGTGCTATGTTGTGAAATATCAAACCCAACTCTTACTCTCAGCATCTAAGAACAAAGTACCTTTTGTAATGCAGGTTTCTCCCCCATTCTGCATTTATTAATTCATTAACTTCATTCATTTAAATAGGTCCTTTAGTCACTGATGTAAATGAACAGGGAACTACAGTATGCCTGTGGGCTGTGTGGCAGGAAGAAAATAGAGATGGCAGTGCCTTCTCCACTGTTATTTCCAGCTGTTTCTTACAAATTTCTCACTGATTCCCTGGAAGTTCTCACACTAGGTTCCAATTAAAAAACTTTGTTTTATTCAGACAGAAAATCCTAGTTAGGCCTATTAAAAAATAAACAAAAACCCACAAATCCAGTTACCCAGACCTTTGACTAAAATGTCTCGGCTATGCCTCTGAATGGAGCGGAACCTGCACCTTCTTTGCTGAGTCAAATTCAGTAGTGAATAATTTTCATCCTTTATCCACCGTCAGAGCTGAGTGAGGCATACGTGCCTTGCTGTGCTGTAGAACTGTGTACTGAGCACGCAGCAACATGAAATATTGTCCTAACAGATTTAAGCATGCCTCACAGCACATTGTTCTGACAGCGCCTGGGTCTCCGTCATCACTCTCGTAACTATCAATGATTCTGGTTAATTTTACAATCACAAGAGGTACAAGCCTCCATCTGGTTAGTCTACATATTGCTGCAGAGTTGGAATCACACTGATCAACAAAATATGTTGGCTGGTAATGCTTTGTTAAGGTGGACTGATGAGTGGAGAACAGTCCTACTTTCAGCTACACTAAAGACCCATAGCAAAAATGAGGGAGCAGAGCACGAGGATTGGTGTTCCCTGGGGAAAGGTGCCTAACACTCTAGGGCTGCTGGGGGAGCCCAGGCAGACAGATCAGGATTCAGGTGTGCCAGCAGGTCTGCTTGGTAACCTAATACACCACGTACAGTCTCCTGAATGCCTGCAATGCATAAAGCAACAGCCTGCCACAGCTCTTTCCGTGGAATGAAACTGAAGGGAAGAAATTTCCCAGTTTAATGCCTGTGACTGAAGCAAACTTGTGAGCATGGGTGGCAGGGTTTCCAAACACTTCTCATTCCCCACTTGCTCAAACCCCAGGTACAACAGCACCCTCATCAGCAAGGGAGTCGTGGTGTAGCTGCTACTGCAGAGCAAGTCACCACCATCCCTGTCATCCCTCACCAAGAGGCTCTGGCTCACAGGTCTTAGGGGGTGTCAATGCATGGAACCTCACACCAAGAGTACCAAGGTTACATCCGTGCCAGCAGTCAAAATCTGACACCCACGGGACTGTTAGCATGGACGGAGATACCGTGGCAAGGCTGCTGTTTGTGTTGTTACAGCCCTTCCTCTAACCCTTTCCTCCACATAAAACCCAGCTGGGAAGTGTCACTTGGCCAGCACTGTTGCATCTGCACCTGGGGTCCCTTCCACCAGACCTACAGGCTCAGGGGGTAACACTGCTCTAAGCCTAACACACCTAACACAGACAACTCTGCTGGCAGAACCTGCAATGCAGAGTGTATCTAAGTCACCTGTGAAACAGGTATTTCTTGTTTATCTTCTAGTTCTGGGTTACTTTTGGATGTTGGCACAAACTAGGACTCCCCTCCATTCCCTTCTGTCTTCCAGCACAGTGAGCCAGTGTTGATTTCTCCCAAGTCTGACTCAATTTTATTCTTACCTTCTAAACAGGCCCTTTCTATGAACTCCTGGTAAGCAGCAAGTTCAAATGCAGAACTAAGTTTTTACAGATCTTTACCTACAGCTCTTCTCAAACAAATTTGAAAAAACACAAATTACTGTGCTTATATGCAATGTACTCCATAAGCAATAGAAATCAACAATTCAAGAGCCTTTTCTCATTCTGGACTTCAGAAAAGACTTCTCCAGTAAGACCCCGAGTAAACTGATTTAAATGCTCTTAAAATTTCAGCTTATTCTGTAATGCTAAATTTGCATCCGAGGCTCTTCACAGCACAGGATGTGTAATGTAGGATTATACAACAGAACTCCCTTATGCAGCAGTTAGGAAGCAAAACACCTCAACCCTTGTATTGTTTCAACCTTCTTTTTTCATTAACCTACCAGGCAAACAGAAGCAGTCCATGAGCAAAGGGCAAGCAACATTTCTTTCTCTGCTTTTGTTGAGAACTCCTCTTCACATAGCTCTACTCACTTCTACGCAGCATCAGCCACAGCACAGATTCCCCCAACCACGTTTTATTTCATTCATCTAATACTATTCTAAATATGTACAAGAAGCCTGTTGTGATCCCACTGAAATCCCCAATGATACAACTACTAACCTCAAAAGAAGGAGAACTAGCCCGAAGAAAACAAATACATAGAAACCAGTAAATTCAGAGCCTCTCCTAGCTCTGGACAGCTGGAGTTTTTAAAAACCCAGTGGCTCCACAGCTTAAGCAACGAAAAACAGGTTACAGAACTCAGCAACAGGAATTAATAAAAATGACCAAGGGTCATCTGTAGTCTATCAATCACTGTATCGTTTACAGTTCATATTACAGTAGAAAGGTATGAATGTTGTCAGTGTTATACACTGGCTACTCAGATCTATCATGAATAATTGATAGAGGTCATCCATTTGAGTCCCAGCCTATTAGTCAAAACTCTAAACCTGCTGTTCACCAACAGTAGAGCACTGCAGATGAAGGATACAGGAGCACTTACAGGGAACTATTTTCAACAATGCAAGCAGTTATAAGGGAATGCAGATGATCTGAAAACAAAAGCTGAAGTTTTCTGAGACCTAAAACACTACTCTTTGTGAATCAGCAAAACAGCATTTCATGTGTACCTATTTTGTACAATTTATTGTCAAGAATAAAATCCATACGGCAAATCTGAACTTGAGGTTTCAGTCTTAAATCTCTTAAAAGCTTGAGAGTTTTGAGAGTGTTTAAGTTGAAGGCTGGGAAGCGCATTTGCCTCACATTCCCTTAGATATTTTGCACTGAGTATCTACTATGTCTCATCCTGATAAAGTGACTTTGAACTAAAATCAAAGAATAAAAAACCTTCGCGTTATGGACCAAAGTTTTGATGTTACTTTTAAAATGAGTAAATAATAAACCAGGAATAGCTATATTTATGAATAAACTGGGCGTTTGAGGAACTAAGACTTGCAACATGACCTACACTGTATTAACCCTGACAGAGACATTACCCAAGTAGCTTACTCCATGATGGTATTAATTCTAATGGTAGCAAAAGGCAGCACACCTTTGAAATTCAGAGCAAGGTTAATACAACAAATAAGCATCTACTAACTACAGACAGCCCTACTTACTAGTGCCTTGTTTATTTACTTACAATTCACCATGACTAAACTGAAGAATCACCATCCTGACTCTCTCAGTCCATACTGCAGGGTGCAGAACAGATCATAATTTCATTTTAGATTTAAGGTCAAGCTCACTGAGCTGCCTTTGTAAGGTTTGTAAGGGCCAAATAATCCTTTACTACAATGACGCCTGAGACATGGAATAGGATTGTCTATAAACAGCAGCCCCACTTTTTAATCTTTACAACAACAGTTCAGCAGTGGCATTTGAAACAGCCATGATACAGTTACATCCTGACAAGCAACACCTGACATGCCTTCCCTATCTTTGCACATCCTAGGAATCAACAAAAAATATAACATTTTTTCCAATAAATATGAGAGGCAGGTAGCCAAAATACAGTTTTCTCTGCAAATTTAGGGATATCAGCGCCTACTTTTAATTCCCTTTGCTGAAATAAAAGGCTCTGTCTAGACACCAGCCTTAAGGCACTCTCTTTGCATATAAGGCAGGTCAGAGTACACTAGAAGCATAAGGATTGTCAAAAAACCTGTTTGGGCTTTGGCAAAGTAGTAGTACATATTCTGTAGACAGCACAGTTCTTAGGCTTCTGTCTGACAGAAGCAAAAAAATCCTGAAGTATTTCTGACAAACTCAAACTTTCCTTGCCAAAAGCCATCCTCTCCCCAGCTCAGCCTGTTAGGAAACCAGCCTGAAGAAGGCTTTCTGCAAATCTCCACCTTTTCTTACCCAGAGATAAATTTTGTTTATTTTTACTGAGTTTTGGAGCCTGCATACTTTGTACTTGCAGACTCCAAGATCAGTAATACTGGTTTTATACTTGACTTTTCACAACCTGCCACTCATCTTTTCCACCAACTCAGTGGAGCTACATTTTGACCAGAAACTAATTAACATCCTGCCTGAACACACCAGTAGAGACTCTTCTCTCATGCTTCCTGTAAACAGCAAAACCCAATCCCACTCCCACCTTCACTCCCACCTTCACACCAAGCTCTTGTTCAAGTGCTTGTGTGTAGTGGTCAGGCTGTAGACACCTTGCACATGTACAGTCGGTGGTTGCTTCTGATGGGTCAGACTCTCAGCTATTCCACTCCCAAGGCTTATGGATACAGACTTCCAGGCAACTCCTGAATTTGGTTTCAAACACTGGTTTGGAAACAGGACAGTTGAAGAGACTGAACAGTTTCCACTAAGAAATTTACAGCTGAACTGGCTGAGCCATTGGTATGGCAGCAGGGTGAGGTGAAACCAAGACAAAGAGAGAAACAGATTTGATAGCAAACAAGTAATTTATCACTAACTTAACTCTGTTGCTTCCACATAATTCCTCAGCTAGTTAAAAGGCTCGTGCAATACCTGACATGGACAGGCAAATACAAACAGCAGCATTTAGTAAATCAGTTATGAAGATCAGCTTTGCCTTACAACAGCGGAGCAAAACACAAGATATTAAGCTCAAACAAACTTCATAATGTAGGAAAATAACTAACTGCACTTTAAAGAAAGCCTAGTAAAATTACTACACCATCAGAAGGGAGTCATTTATTAATTATGTGATGATCATGTATTTCTGTTCTTTTTAGGAAGGCCTGGAGCTGAAACATGAGCCTTATATAGAAAGAAGCTTTGATGACAGTCATTTATTTGGGAAAGCTTTTCCAGCCTTTTTGTTTCACACAAATGATTTGAATGTTTAAAGTATTGAAATAACTTCACATCTAGGTATTAATAAAGAGATGTTGTCTTTTCCATCTTTCATATTTTTATTAAGCTTTTAGTGAAAATGAGGCTGCTAGCTTATAAGCAATTCAAAAATAATATATATACAAGCAGGCAGCCATTTTCACAGTCTGGCAAGTAACAGATTTCCATAAATAACAAAGAATACAGGGTCATGATATCAGCTGTTCAGAAATTTTAAAAAGTCAGATTGCTTCTATTTTTGCAGTAACTATTTGCTGGATTATTTTTATTTATGGCTTGAAACTGAATCTAGAAATGTTTTCCCTGAACTTTAGACACCATGCTCCTGACTGACCAGCTTTCTCTCTGCTGTTTTCTCATTTGATTTCCATGTATCTGTCTCCAGTCTGAGGGCAGGGGATGGCACCGGCTCACAAGCTGGGCCTGCAAAGGTCTGGGAACATCTGAATATGCTCCTCATGCATTTGTGTGCCCAGATTGCACAGACAGTGGGTTATTTGCTCCAATAGGTGGTCAGCTTCCCTGTTACCTGGCTCTTCAGATGCAGCATTAATTGCACTGCACATCAGTTTTTTAGGTAATTAGACACAGATGTACGTTGGAAAACGGTAACACGCAGTGGGAAATCCTTCTGGAAGACTTTGGTCATTAACACTTTCACAGTTCTCAGATATACCATTATCTACTCCTTAATTCTCTGTTGTGATCCCTGTTTAAAGTTTTCTTTTGCTTTTCCCTTGGGGACTTTGCCAAGCTTTCCACTTGAAAATGATTCTGCGACACTGTGACTCTGCCTTTTTCTAATAGAAAAGAATCACATATGTAATTCTGTGAAAATGGAAGCCAAGTCCTTAAAAGATCCAAGAAAAAAGAAAAAAAAAGTATTTTTGACCAACAGAAGTTGATGGAAAAGATGAGGTTGCTATTTTTTTTTTCTTTTAAACAACATATGAAATAATGCATTTCACGCACTTCTTCCTCCCCAGAAGAGCTGACCATTTTTTTAGGAGGAGACAGGAAGCTCCACTTCTGGGAAAAAAACCCTAAAAACAACAAACACCAACATTGTCTCAGATCTGCTCAATCAATTTTCTTCCATAAACACAGGTTACAAGCCACGTTAGTTTAGAACCAGATTTTGACAATCTCATTACCTCATGATTCAGGTAACTTAAAAAAAAAAAAAAAGTTACAGTTATTCACAAAAATTATGAGACTATTCTTGTTATTGCTTATCTGAAAATATAAACAAGTTGGGCCTCAGACATCTTGAAAAAATGGCTTGTTTAATTTTGCTGTACTGGGGGGATGCAAATAAAGAGGGAAGAGATTACACTGGTGACTGTGAAAGCATGAAAACTCAACGGGCACAAAGGCATACACAAAAATAAATACAGCAAAAATAAATACAGCAGAATAAAATTAAACAGGTTCATCCAGTCTGACTGCATCCCAGAACCAGAGCACAGTATTAGTTTAAGACAATGATCAAGCGATTTCTTCTTTGGTTTCAGGAGTCCAGAGAGAAGAGGGAGAAGAGTGTAAGAAGGGCAGTGATAACATGGTAACCCCAGAAATTAGAGAAGTGTGTATCGCTTTAATTTTGATTCATGAGTGTGGATTTCTTTTCTTCCTTTTTTTTCCCCTAACTGCCACTAACTGTATTTCTGGTGTTCTGCTTCAAGGGAGCACCAAGCTACTAGGGGATTTCCTAAGTGGGATTACCCCTGTTTCTTCAGTTCCTGCTGGCTGCTTACAGTTGCACCTGTGACAACTTAACCACGTTGGCTGTCAACGACCTGCAACCAAACATGAGGATTTAAGCTCTCTCAGAAACAAAGCACATGGATGAAACATAACCTCAGGGTGGGATTTCTTCACTTGGCTGAAATCAGTAAGGACTTCTAAGTCCTAAGAAAGTACAGAAAATCTAAGCCTGCCTAAAAACTTCCGCCTTTTTGTCGAGAGTCTTGTTTTTCCATCCAGCTTTTGCTGAGGTATAGTCACATTGCAGAACATAATTAATTCTTGAGTAAGAGAGGAATGGGAAAACCGTTTCCCTTCTCTTCTCAGGAAAAGCCTTTTGGGGTGGGAGGGTGGGCGTCAAAACAGAACAGTGCCACAATTTAAAGTAAAGAGAGGCACAATTAAGCTTTCATACAACATCTGTATCACATTTACACATGCACTCACTTCCAGGGAAGCGACAGACATCAAAACTAATGGAGAACATCCCGACTCTCCAAAGGCAGGAAGAATGCTGCAGCTTTCCCAGCTGTGCTCTTGGGACTGTAAAACAAGAGATTGGCAAAGGAGCCTATTTTTTATTGGTTTACTATTGGTTTTGGCCAGGTAGTGTCACAAAGTTCTTAAACAGAGTTATCCTACTGCACTATGAGAATTATGTACACCAGGACTACTGGAAAATAATAGCTGCAGAGTAAGCCTCATCATCTTCTGGATGTTATGCACAATAATTGGTTCCAGGGTCAACACTGTGATGCTACAACAAAGGGCTGTAGCTTAAGGGTAAAGAATAAACAACAGGAGTTAATGGAAGTTCTGTTAATACATAAATGCCCCCCAAAATGAAAAAAAGGCAGAAAATAAAATATTCTGTATAAACAAAACTGATTATGAATCCAACATGCAACCTTAGCTCTCAACAAGCTGTTAATTTCATTAAAGTAAAGAAACAGAGCAAGTACTTTCAAGTCACTGTAACAAGAAAGCAACACATAAAGATTTTGAAGCTAGTTTGACAAACACTGAACTTGCCATGGGAGCCAATTTGTTTGTGTGAAAAACAGAGACAAAGAAAGGTATCTGAAATTACAGTATTATTCACAAAATATCATTATTAGGGTATAGGCCACTTTGTTCAAAAAACCATGTGTGATTGCTCCACTGAATCTAAACATCTGGGGCAAGTTATCCATCTGGTTCTAGTGCCTTTGAAATGACATGCTACATTTAAGCTAAGAGGTCCAGTCACACCAGTTTTAAATAATCATGTTTTCATAGTCCAGCACTTTATAATTTTGAATCTTCCCATTCAATAACACTTTTCATAAAAATATATTTAATCCTTTTCCCCGCACACTAGGAAAGTGAAACAGATATAGAGGTATAAATGTTTTCTTTCCAAGTATTTCTCCAAATATAACAATTATCTCCTGACACTCAAGCACTCAGATGAAAAGGTACAAAGGAACATCATTATCCTTGTGATTTGCCAGGTGAAACATGAAGACATGCAACATATCAAAATGGAATCCCTTATTTGTATGTTTCCCTATCACTTTTCCTTCCCTTTTCCATTTCCACTGTTCTCAGGACCTGAAAGAAACTTTACCTGTTTTTCTTTCACCTGCTCTGCTGCTCATGCAGGGTTGTAGCAGGGGCACTGTGTGACCTCCTTCCCCAACTCACTCCCACGCCCTAATGTGAGCAGGATGACACTGAGCTACAGCACCTTCTTCCTTGGTGCTCCACCTTCTCTCCATGGTCACTCATTTCCTTCCTTTAAACAATACTCTGTTCCCAAGTGCAACCTGTGCCCACATAGGGTGAGTCCCCGCAGTGTGGCAACCTCCCTGGCATGTGCTGCTCCAGGCCTTGGCTATCCTCATGGACCTTCTCCCATTAGTCAGCCAACACTACAACACCATTTAGGCAAACACAGCATGCTTTTACCTCCAGCTTACTTCCCTGTGCCATTGATTCAGCTTTTTTCCAAGGCTGCTCCTAAGGCTCCCCACTCCTACATAAACCACCTATGGTTTGCAGCTGACAAGAGCTTGAAATCCAGACCCTTCAAAACAAACTCTTCTATCACTTCCTTTGGCTCACAAACACGTGATAGTTGCAACATGATGGATCAAAGGAAAATACCACCAGCCAGGTCCCACCCTTCACCTAGCTCTCGGCAGCACCAGCCTGAGTGCCCGGTTCGCCCACAGCAACACTGGGATACATCATGAAATGGCACTTTGGCTCATTCCCAATTCGGACCCTCAACAGAAGAAATACAGATTGGTTATCTTACAGAGTATATGCTGTGAGATGATCTTGATACCGTGCATCAGACCAAACATGTGCATGTCAGAAAGCAAATTCACAGACAGGGCAGTTACTGCAGAAAACCACATTTCTGGCTTGTGCTTTTGCATGGCTCCCACTCCCCACCATAACAGGGCAGGGCTGTCAACAGCAGAGATCTGCTTGGAACTATCAATGAGCTTCCAGAATAAGTTGTTTACATCATTTGGATGCACCTCTAATAGTAACACATCAGCCCCTTACCAATTAGATCTATTTATCTATACTTGTTACATAAACTCAGACACTTCCTGAATTTTTGTCTTTCCCTTCTCAAACCTTTTTCTACTTGATGGACTTTTTAATTACATTATGGTTTTGGCCCTTTCCAACCTTCCTTTCCTCCCTAGGTATCATGTTTCTTTCCTTTTGGCTTTTAAAGTCCTCAAAGAAAGTTGCAAAACTGGAATTAGAGTAAATACTTTATGAAGAGTACTCTCCATGATGCCTTGGTTGAGTGAAGCCGATATTTCAACTTACTGAATATATTCTAATTTTTTTTTTTTAAACAAAATCTTGCTCTAATATAATTGACCAAGTATAGCACAAAATCTTTCTAGGCACATAAAAACTTCATTATGAATTAACAGCACTTCATCTCCATCATGAGCCTTAGTATTAGACACTTGCATGCTGATAACACCTAAGATAAAAAGTCCTAATAACTTGCAAAATGAAATTGTTTGAATTATAACTAATGTGTCATGTCTGTATTAAACTAATAAAAGCACAACACTCCCTACTTCCACACAAATAACAGTATTGAGGCTTTCCTGTCAAATATATTTAACATTACAGTAGCAAATAAGTGATCCCCACTTATGTGCACCCATTTCGTTGTCCCAGAACAATCCAAGTAAGGATTAATTTTTTCCTGTTACAACTTTACTTGTCATTCTGTGTTTGGCTATTTTTTAAGGCTTCTCCAGGCTTCAACAGTACTTAAGGTTAAGACATTTCTGGGAAATTGCTGTGCATGTGGATACAGACATGTGCAAGGACAAGAAACTTCTGCAAAGTATTATAAGGGGTTTAGGATTAATATGTTCCATGTGCAGTGTAAGCTGTACTTCCTGAATTCTCTTTTAAGGGAAGAGACAGATCTGTTTGCTTCATTATCCAGTAAAAAAAAGGCTTTACTACCTACTGAATGAAGGCTAAATGACAGAAAACTGAACATACCCTTGGTTCGATAGTGCTACAGACCTACCAAAACACAAAAAAGGCAACAAGGAAATGCAGCATCTGCTCCACTACCTTGAGAGCAGGCATAGGAAGAAATGAAGTCCTTTATATCCCTTTATCATCCCAAGTCATTGCATTCAGTCTTTCACCATCGTGACACTGGTGAAAGACCTCTACTGTCAAAACACCCAGAAAATGTTTCACAGGAGGAGAGAGGTGAGAGAGAGAGAGAGAGAGAGAGAGAGAGAGAAAAAAAGCCCTTTAGACCTGAGGTTCACATTTCCCAAAGAACCCATATATTTCCCCTGTGGTTACGCTTTTTTCCCCCCGCCAAATATTTAGGTTTTGCTGACAACAGCTTGCCTCAAATGCTATTTAAGCAGTAAGACATCACAAGACATATGCTATCCTAAGATAACACACATCTCTGAAGTGCTGTTAGGTGTAGCCGATGCCTTCAACTGCCTGATGAATTTGTTATCTCAAAGAAACACAAGGTTTGGGAGTGCCTTATATTACAAACTAACCCCAAATTTAGTCTTTAAATAAATAAATAAAATCTGTGATTTTGCATCCTTTAAAGAAAAAAAAAAAAAAAGAAGAGCTCTGACTTGGAGTAAATCCTAACTTCTGGCTCCCAAACAAAACTAAACTTTTTAGCTTTATACCTGTGATATGACAAAAACAATCATTTTAATGGCTATTTATTTATTCTCTTATTTGAAGTAACACAGATAATGAAGTAATAACTGAGGTTTGAGGTTACCAACCTGGCAAACAGAGTTCTGAAAGCAGGAGGGCAAATCTTCCCCCATGGGTCCTGTACAAGGATGAGTATCTCATGCTCTAAATCCATGTCAAGTAAGCCATATCAAAGTTACAATAATCATCAGCTGAGAGAGTACTTTTGTCTTTCACATGGACACTTTCTCAATAGAGATTCTGCACTTTAAAAGGATGAAGGGTTGGATTTTTGCCCTCAGCATCGCTAAAGCGTAACTGAATCCATCAACAGAGTATCCACAAAAGACAATTCTGAGACTTGCTCCTCCCCTAGTCCCATCCCCTGTAAAGTTTGCATGCTACGGTGCATTTCAGGATATGCAATTTACACTGGCATTGATTACAGAAAAGAAAGATTTCTGTATTCTTCTCTAATCTCAGGCCATTAGGTGCCAAGTGGTTCAACAAAGCAGTTAACAGTGACTCCAATCTGACTGCTTGTATGCTTAAAATCAAGCCAGCAGTTATAACTATTGCTGTATCAGGGCCAAAGTATTCTGCAATTTTCCAGTCCAAACCCATGCTGTCTATAAACAAGAAAAACAAATTCACCATGCAAGTAAGTTCCCTACACACTTACAAATCCATTCAGGGCATTGAAAATAATGTCTAGCTGTCGGTTACAAAATATGGGACAGTAGCAATCACACACCAAGTACAAGGATCCAAAAGTCTCATTCAAGGCCTAAGGCACTGAAAATTATAATGAAAAACTCAAAGTTTTCCTCCAGAGTTTCAATAAAATTCACTACATGCTTTTCATGTCCCTAAAAAATACAGGCTTGCTGATAAATCTTGTAGGCAATCAAAAGAAAACTGAGAATAAGAAAAGTTATCGAAGCTCCCATCGTAAAGGGTTCCCTTAACTGCAGCTAAGTTGCTCCTGACTTTTACTGGTATGACTGGTATCACAGTCAGGCCCTTTCACAGTGAAGTAATCCAGTGCCTGAATGAGACTACTGGGTTAAAAAGTAATAAAGTGAAGTCAAGTGAGACCTAGTAAAACTTGTATTTGTAAAACGCACCTGCAGAAAACAAATTATCTACCAACACTAGGCCCAACCACACATTACTTTTATACCCTGTGCTGCCCTGGGACTCCCCCACATTTCAGCTCCTGTAGAATTTAGCCCACCCTATCCACTGAGAGTGCCTACTGCCAAAATTAATGCATTAAAAAAGAAAATCTGACTCTTGATCGAGGGCAAACTGTGAACCATAATGTTAAGAACAGCAAAAAGATTTAACATTAAAGACATTTATACAAGCCCCTCGTCAGCAGTCATTTACAGATCAGTAGAATCCCACTAAACACAGTCATGGAGCTACGGAAGTATTTGGGAATCAGATTAGAACACTACCATCGCAATTTTCATTGCCTGAATCTTGCTTTACTAGCTGGGGGGAAGGCAGTCCTCGCTCACTGATCAGAAACTGCTTGAAAATAAAAGCACTACACAATGTGATCTTTTGACTATAAATGTCACAAAGCAGTATTTCACACGCTATAGTTTGATGCAATAGAAACATCCAGTACAAAGAATTACCAGAGATGCTAAACTGACTTTTACAAGGCAGCAAGGCCAGGGTAGGTGCCAGAAAGTGAGGGGTTTGTTAAAACTGAGGTTCTATGCAGCTGGATTTCCAAGTGCACATCCCTACATGCAGACATTTATAGTATTTACTGAAGAAGAGCTAAAGTCTGCTATGAACACTGGAATCCCTGTGCAACTGACTTAAACATGAAGGGGTATTTTTGAATGCACAAACTGAAGCCAAGATGGCCAATAGTTTTCCACATCTTTGGAAGTATTTTCTTTTAAAATGCTATTGTATGGTAAGTGTGGAATGGTGACTGACAGCTCAGGAAGGACTAAACATAGACACAAGCAATCCTTTGAATCAGCTCTTGGGACCAATATTTCCAAAAACCGTGGAAGTAGTAGTATGAAGAAATAATCTTGGGCATCTTTTATAAGCTTCAGGGCAAAGCTTATCCTACTATGATCTATCTTTTAAGAAACCACACTCACTTCCTTGCTTCCTAACAGATAAAATAAAGGCTGGGTAAACCTATCTCTCTCTTAGCATCCTGTACAATTTTTCTTCCAAGCTGAGCTGTGTTTTGGTTGCTCACATCACAGAACAACAACTACAATAAACTGCCTAAAAAATACTTCTGACTGTGTCGCTTGTTACTGCATATGGTAACCTGCAAAAAAGGAACATCAACAATTAAAACTAAATACAGTAGAAGTATCTTTGACAAGCACAAAGTTCTTCTGTACTTAAAACCCCTATTGAAATGTTTACAAGGAATAAAAGCAGTGCTACAGTTGGTCTAGTAACCTCAAAATGCTGCATAAGAAATTGTCTCTAAGCAACAATAAAGGCAGTCTCTGTCATGAGAAGTCATTCATCTAATGAAGTATTCCAAGCTCAGCCAGCAGTCCTTAGTTCTGACTTGAGCTGACCGTGTGTTATCTGCTCCTCATCACCATGCCTCATTTCAAGAGGAACTTGAATTGCTTTTTAACACTCTTGCTGGCCACCCACATTACATGTGACTGAGTAAAACAGGCCTTGGTAAAGCAGAGCAAAGTGTGGTAATCAGGAACACAGTGGAATTTACCTAAGATTCCTACAGGGCAATGGTTGCACGTTCCTTAGTCGGTATGATGCCAGGTTAATGGACAGCATTAAAGGGTACAGATTGCTTTGTGCCAAAGCATTGCTGCCCTGCTCCCGTCAAACACTTTTTGCATGAGTTTCTTGAAGCGTAACTCCCATCATCAGCCTAAACTACAGAAGGGACAAGCAACTTCATGTGTGTGAGGTGCACCTGCCAAGGGAGGTTTTAACCACTTTTTACATGTCCCATGGCTTTTCTCTCTTCCTCTCCTCTCAGTACACACTGAGAGGAGAGGAAGAGAAGAAGAACTGATCCTGGCTGCCAAAATTTTTCTTGCTATCCATTTTCTTGGGACAATCAGCATAATTTCTATTTTGTTCTGCTTCCTCAATAGTTCTTCCCATTAAGATCAACCCACAGTTAAAGAGAAATAGAAGCAAAAACTGTTGCTGGGGGCAGCACCACAGGAATATATATACTCACATAGGAGATATCATCGGCAGTCCTGAGGAGAATACAAGAGTCCAAAGGGGAGGAAAAAGGGAACAAAGTGCTGCTGTGGAGATACACACAGGCCTGTACCAGTCAAAAATGATGGCTCAACCTGCAGTGCTTTGCAGAGAAGCCTCAGATAATGAGAAAGTACCACACTGCATTGTGGCTTTGCTAATATGCATCAGGACTGGACTATGTGTGTTACAGCAAGGCAGATATGAAAGAGAAATTTCTAAATGGTACTACTAGATGTGCTCAAACTAGATAAACTAGGTAACTGATCTAGCCCAAATTTGCTTTAAGGAACAGCTGAACTCTGCTAAGTCCCAACCAACATCTATCTAATGGATCTCTTACTGCTGGCACAGGGTCCTTGCCTCTGCCCAACTTCCTCATGATTTGAATCATCAATCTGCTTGTATTTCCAAGTCCCAGCATTTCACTGATCTCACTGGAGTTAAAAATCAAAACAATTAGTTTGAGTTGTAAAGCTGAGAGGGTCTTATATTCCAACAACCACCCCTCAGCAATGCCCAGATTAACTGGTGAATGTGTAATCACAGCATAACACTCTTATCTTCGCAGTTCTGAGACACTGTTCCTTCTTGAAACTACCTTATTTCTTGGAAGCCTGGGGCAATAGTTACCAATTGTCCAGCACTGAAACACTCTCCAGTTTGTTATATGCTCCTTCAGCAAACTAAATATGCTAAATAACTTAAACATACTTGAGACTGTACATACAAAACAAGATATCATTTGGTGTAAAATGCCCCAGGAGCACTGCCTTTAGCAGCACGATACTGTGGGATTTACAGTAAGTGAGAGTCTGGCATGAGAAGCATTTGAAGTGTAATTATTCAAGATATGTACTAAAAATGTTTGATTTTTAAATAGTGGAGAGACCTCCCCCTGCACACAGAGAAACACTTTTCCATGTAAGAACAATGAAGTCCTGGTACTGGATACTGGCAGCTGTCCCATACACTCATGCTAGCAACAGAAAGCATCTACTAGGACTATCTTTCTCTGTTCTCTGGAATTACTGTACGTTTTTATTTTTCTAATTTCATTTGCTTAGCTGTTTTATTGTTACTGTTGCTTTCCTCCCCAAAATTACAGCCTTGCTGCTTAACTAAAATATTAAAGCAACTCTAAACTACTTTTACTTTAGAATTATTTTACATCAAAAGACTTCTGAAATTACATACTTTTCATTAAAGTCTCAGGTCTTGGATCTGTTATAATTAATATCTGAGCAAAACAAAGTCCAAATTTATGCTTCATAAATCTCTCCTACTCTTCTTCCACAGAACTTGCTAATATTCTTATGTTTCTATTCGAGTATTCCAGTTTACATATAGGATTTTCTTATAACATGGCTGGGATAAACAGTATGTGTTACATTCCAAGACTGTATAACCTGTAAGCAATTCATAGGCAGCTGTCTCTTCTTCAGTTTACTAATAAAGATACTAAACCAGCCTCTGGCCATGCTCTTCTAAGAGTTTTTGAAACGTAACAAACACAAAGAAAGAGGTCCAGACCCTCTGGTTTTCACATGGGAATCCTCTTGGAGTTACCCACCTGTGCACAGCACACCATGAGCCTTTACAGCTTCAGTGCAAGCCACCCAGCATGCTGGCACTGCCTTGGAGGGTTTGAACTCCAATGCCATGGCACACCTTTCTTCAGGCCCCCACACTCTTTGTAACCTCATCACATGGCACAGCTCCCTTCACCAAAGTCCTTCTCTTCTGCCTTCTCTCTGCCTTCCCCCATTCTTCTTACTCTCCACCCTGCACCATATTCCCATCTCATCCCACATGGTGCTCATGTTCTAAGCAAGTCCCACCACACCACCAGTGATTCCTGATGTAAACCAAGTACAGACACACACCACTGTTTTGTATTCACTGTTTGAGGGGCTTTTTATATTCTGCAGAGTCTAGAAACTTGTGTCCACCTCACCTAGCCAGGCCATGAGCTTCTCGGGCTGAAAGCAGTATTGGTACAGGGCCTGGCAAAACAGTCCTCACTTGCAATCAGCCCCTTCCTGCACTGTCCAGTTTAGTAGAAACAGCATGTGTGCAATACAAGTGGATCAGTCTCTCCTTGAAGCATTTCAAAAAATCAGAGGAGTCTGACAGAAGGCAAAAAAAAAAGGCAAAGAGAAGGGAGAGTGGAGGCAGGAGATAAAGGAAATAGAATAGACAAGATGGTTTTCCCTGGAAGCAGCATTCTGAGGTGCTGTATTCTTCCCCTGATGTCCTCCCCTGACATGGTCACACTAGAAGCAGCATTCCTCTCCTATATTCCTATGTAACACTACTTTTCTTTTCTTTATTTTCCTCTCCTAGATTATTTTTAACATTTACTTCCACCGCAGTCTGACACTTATATGCAAGAAGTACCACCTTTATGGCACTCCCTCACTGACTGGGCTATCTCAGGTCTCTGCTTTTACTACATGCTTGCCAAGAACCAAGAGGTGTTTAAATTCTTTTCACTTTTCTTCATCTTCCCACCTGCCAACAGCAGTCATGGCCTCAAAAAGTTTTCTTTCTTCTTCATTTCAGGACTGACATACACACTGCCTAAGGTAACAAACCCAAACACCTTCACTGCTAAACACACCATGGCAATGAAGTGGCTCATGCCTTAAAAATACTAATCACCAAATTGCTTTGATATATCTAAAACTACATTTTAAGCGAGAAGCTTGAAGATTATGAAAATAGTGTTTTCCCTTCACTTTCATCAACACATGTAATCCCTCTCTGCTCCCTCAGTTGTATCTCTGGGGTACTTTTCAGGAAAAAATGAAAACCACAAAAAACCCAACCAAGAACCTCAATTTGGGCAAGAGCTGAGCAAAAACCTACAGATGGTTCACACAGCTTTGGATGCAACTCGGTGAACATTCAGGTTCAGTTTTGCCAGTGGCTTAAATGATAAATAAAAATGAAGAATCATCTGGGGCAGGAATACCTCAAAAATATTCCAAGTCTGGTCTCAACAAAGCAAACACGCTCTGGGCCACCTCTTCCCACATGGCTGTCACACAAAGCACAAATACTTCATGCATGATCTCTGCATGACAGGTATCACACAGTACACTATGTGTAACTATAGAAAACTCATTTTTACCCTCCCTCCAACCAGATGAAGTGCACTTTGTAGTCAGCTAGCTTACCCCCGGCAGCTGATAAACTGCGTTTGCAACACTACATCCAGGTGCCTCAGAAATCAAGTTACTAGACAAAGGCAGCAGGGGGAAATTACAGAAGTATTAAGAACAAAGGAGTGTCTACCCTGGAGGCTCTCAATTCCAATTCTTGCTCTTCCCCCAGTGAGCCCTGTCAGCACTTCCCAGCTCTTACCACCCTCAGTCCTGACACCCACTAGCCCTAAGTGACCACAGAGGTGCACTGCCAGCTTCCCTGCTGCAAGACACTGTGTGTCAACACCACTCCTCAGATTATTAAGAATTAAATGCACAAAGAAATACTTTCAGCCGAGTCAAGGCCACAACATTCAATACTTGGCAGTCTCAAGGCCCTTTTCTGACACAGGATAACATAGCAGTGCGTCAAAGGGGGAAAGAGTGAGTAAAGATAGGAAAGTAAAAAAAAACCCACAACAGATATTGTATAGCCCTAGGAGTAGCATGTGATTTTCCTGATTATGGCCTGAGTAAAAATAATACTGTAGAAATAATTTCAGGAACAGGAACCGAGAGCCCTGCTTGCCTGCTTCCACTGGGGAGGAAGCCTGTCCATGGGGCTGGAGCTCTATTCTTGATTGAAAAACTTCACCTGAAAGAGTAACTAAAAAAAGCTGCAGTACAGGATAGCAAACTACAACAGTTCTAGGACAAAATGTGCTTCAAGGCCATACCAGAACACCTCATTTTTGCAGGCACATACATGAGGGCAGAATCTGGCCTATATTCCATACACCTTAAGTTACTGTTCAGGGGAGGGGAGAAGAAGCCTCCTGAGTTACAGCAGCAATCTGCAAAAGAGTAAAATTAATCCTATAGCTTGCTGGACAGAAGGACCCCAGTTCCTTAGAACACAATATAAGGGCAGTGCCAATAAACCTGCATACCAAAAAGAGACAACGGGGAAACTTTAGTCCTGAACACTGACCTATGAAAACTCCTCCTAAAGAATAACAACAAATAAGCAAAAAAAACCCCTAAACTTTCTTTCAAATTAAAAAAAGCCTGTCACTTGTAAAAAATGTTCCCTTCATTGAGACAGTGATTTGAGTTAAATAACCTCTATTAACAGGCAACATTTCTGTAGCATTAAAGCGTTTCTTACTGGCTAATTAAATACTTGATTAGCTCTTCAGCTGTGCTGTGAGCAAATACAAAATGCAGCAGCCACCCTCCTGGTCCATCATTGCAAACATATCCTTTTTCCAAAATGTGCCTTTATTCAGGCTCATCAGTTTGCTGCTTCTTTATAGTTAAAGAAAACAAGGACCAATTTGGTACCCAAAGAAGTGAGTTTCCAGCTGCTGGCATCAGTTAAGCCAGTAACTTTAATTCCTGTGAGAGCAAACTGAGGTGTGACTCTAACTCTCCCCCTTCACTCCTGCAACACGGGCTCAAAGCTTGAGTTGAGGCAAGAAGCAGAACAGGCAAAGATATGAGACAACTCCTCTTGTTAGAAATAAATGGCTTAATATGGAGAGCATGTAAGAACAGCTTTCCTATCTGAACACCATGCGATAAGTGCTGCGAAAAGTGCTGCGGTGTTTTCAGCCCATCTCCAGAGAGATAGTTTTCCACCACAGCAGTTCTGATGATGGCACTGTGCATTACACTGGTGAAACATGGCAGCCCCATCTAAATCTAGACAAAGCTGCAATTTTATCGCCACACCTTGTGTCAGCTGTACCGAAGTGTTTCAGATGGCAGCTGATGGACTTTCACACATGGTAGGCACACTCCCATATATAAATTTAAGTGTTCAAAAACCCAACAGCAGATAGGAAAGCCAAATTTTGAGTCTTAAATGGGCAAGTAATCATGCTGCAAACATTTAAGAATCTGTAAGACTCTAGCTTGTCACTAGACTTTTTGGAGTTGTTTTTTTTCTATGGAAAGGTGAAAAGGCATTAAAAAAAAGTAGTGTTCTTGGATTAATTTTAATATATCCAACATTGCTTCAAAAATTTATGTAAAACATGTAACAATACACAATTCTGGAAAATATTGCTTTGTTGCTGTGGGGTCTGAAGCCAGGAGAAAAGGCAACATTATATAATATCCTGAAAGAGCAAGGTAATTGAATAAACCCACCCCCTTCCACAATGGTGCAGATTACTTCATCCACGATGGTCTTGAAAATGAGTTTAACTCTATAGATAACTATGTTCTTCACAACAAAATGAATGAAAATGAGAGGAAAGCATTTTTGTTCACCAAACAGAAAACAAACAAAAACCAACAGAAGGGCTAGTAAGGAAGGAATGGTTAATCTCACATTTCTGAAAGGGTATTATAAACAAAGCATGGTGAACAACAAAAATAAAAGATTTTAAAAAAAAAAGATACGAAAGTGCTTAATGGCATTCTTTTAAATATTTACTTTGCTGCTATTTGGAGAATAATTTGTTCCATTTAGAAGCATTGGGCTCAAAGGACCGCTTTAATCCAGAGAGATTAATTATAGCCTTTGGAGTTATAAACACAATTTGGGAAGCGAAGCGGAGAAGAGCAGAGAGACTCCTCTCACGCTGGCGATTAACAAGTTTATGTGCTTTGGGGCTACGCTATGCAGGCTTCACCTGTATACTGCAGGCAGAACATTGCACAGGACACCCATGAATTGTGGAAAAACAGCCCCCGAGATATCCAGGGAAGACACTACCCTACCCTACAGTGTTGCTATAGGCAACTAAAATACTTCTCAGGTGTCCTTCACCGAAAGACAAGTTCACCGGCACATTACAAAAACGTCATCTCGCTTTTATTACCTGCAACAGAAACTAGTCACCCCACTGAGACAAACAGCGGGCACGGGACCTTTAAAACCTCTCACATGCTTTCACGTATTCTCCCTCTGGTCATTGCTGTGTCCCAGACCAGGAGACACAGAGACCAGCAAAAATTACCAGGCAAAGCTGGGAGCGATCTTACCTAGCAAGGAGTTGGCTGCTCCCTCCTCTGAGCTTTCCTCAGCCCCTTCCTCTCCCAAGCCAGAGGTGGCCGAGTCCTCTGGGGCAGATGCGGAGCCAGGGGTACTGGGCCCGCTGACGGACCCCGAGTCACCTTCCTCACTGCTGGAGCCGTAGCGGTCCGGCTGGGCAGCTGTCCCGCTCTCACTGCAGCTCCTCCGCTCCTTGCGGTGCACCCGCGAGTGCAGCACCATTTGGTGATAGGTGCGGAAGATCTTCCCGCACTCAAAGCACTCAGTGGACTTGTTCTGGGTGGCCCGCCGGCTCTGCCGCGACGCAGGGCGATAGTCCAGATCCCCTGGGGCAAGCGGGCAGCTCTCCCCTGCTGGGGCACTGCCAGTTTTCTCCAGGCGCCCACTGGTACAGCTCTTCTTCTTAGGGTTGCTGGGTGAGTCCTGATCTCGCTTGCGCTTCTCCTGGTTGACAAGGATATACTCCCTCTTATCCTTGTCGTAAGTCACGTCTGCATCTGCCAGGGCCTCATCCCATCCCACATACTTCACATACTCTGAGGGCTCTACTACTTTTCCTTTGGTGGCCAGCTGCCAAGCTTGGTAGCTACTGACCGGATCCAGCTCAGCTACTCTTTTCCCAGGCTGTCCTCTCGTAACTCTATCCAGCCCTACAGATGGCCGTAGATTGAGACACTGCAAGAAAAACTGCTTGGTTACCGAGGAGCTCAGGCTCCCATCAGTCAAGCCCTCAGCTTTATCCCCAGTGCTGCCTGGCTGCAGCACACGGTAGTGAACAGCATTATGCACCTTCAGGCTTTCCATATTTGTAAACAGATTCCCACACTTGGTGCAAACTTCATACAGAGATAGGCCTGTCACAATTGTCTCCTCTTGTATCACGTCATTGATAGTGGCTATCAGCTCCAAATCATTTTTTGGTTTGTTTTTGCTCCCGGACCTGGGGCCATGCGACTTCATGTGGTTTTTGAGAAACCAGGGCTCTTTGAATCTCCTGCCACAAATATGGCACCCGTGATCAAATGAGCCCCTGTGCTTTTTCATGTGAGCTTTCAGGAACCAGGTTTGACTAAAGGTCTGACCGCAGACTTCGCACGGGAATTCGCCCGCATTCAGCTCGCTCTTGCAGTTCTCGGTGTAGGCCTCCCCATTGGGGACCTGAGCGGTTATATGGTCTTTCTCTATGTGGTTTAACAGCGTCTCCTCCCTCAGGGTCATGTAACTGCACAACCTGCACTTGAACGGTTTGTGGACCTGGTGCAGGTGCTGCTCCAGGTCCTTCTTCCTTTCAAATTTGTTTTTGCAGAAGGTGCACTGGTAAGAGGTCAGCTTGCCATCCTCCTCAGCTGGTGCCGTCTCTGCGACCTCCTTCTTGCTGCTTCTCAACAAGATCTTGCTGCTATCGACCTGAGCGGTACCATTCAAGATCTTGTTGCAGGCAGACGTACTTTTAGTGGGGCTGGTGCACCCGCCAAGGCCCTCTGAAACGCCCATCTCCCCCAGCTGCGCCTCTCCCATCTCCGCCTCGTGCCCCTGACTTAAAGTGCCTGTCCTGTGACTGCGGATGTGAATCTTCAAGTTGCCCTTTTGGGAAGCTCTGTGATCACAGTAAGGGCATTTGTAGGGCTTCTCACCTGTGTGCTTCCTCATGTGCTGCGACAGGGAGCTCTGAAAAGGGAAACTTTTACCGCAGATGCAACAGCTGTGGCACATGGTCTTGTCAGCATCCATGTCATTCTTGCTTAGCTTGCCAGGGCTGGAGGATCTCCGTAACTCCATTTCTGCCTCTCTGCTACGATCCATCTGTATTACTGCAACAGTGGGTAAGCGGGGTAGGAGGACAAAAGCATGTCCGGCAGCAGAGGAGGGCTGGACCGCGTTTTCAATCATACGGTTCTGCAGAGAGGTGTTTTATTGCTTCATTCTCAGGGTAACGTTTCTCCTTTCAGCTGCTCCACAGAGTCCAAAGCACCGATTTATTTCCGTGTGCTCTGTAAGCAGATGGCATAGATCACCTGAAACAAGAACAAAATCATACAAATGTACAGATTCTTAAATATATTCAAACCTATTCATGTTTTGAATTCATCAGCTTCCATCACTCACTCCGCATTCAGAAGCACACCATATGACAATCTATTGCACCAAAAGGCAGTAGTTTCTCTTTCTGTTGATATTCTAGACTTCAATGACAAGCGTAATTACTAAATAAGTAAAATCCATAAAAGAGCAAATACTCATTTCCATACACTGCTATCAGTGTCTTGAACGAAGTGCAAACTTTAAAAATATGTTTTGTTTTAAAACCAGGCAGAAGTGGCTAAAAATACACTTTAAATAAGGAAAACACTTCTTGTGGGGGTTATTACACTTTAAATCTGTGGCTTTACCATCATGTGTAATTTCACGTAAAATACTTACTTGCCAAAGATAAAAGGCTTTCCTAGAGACTTTAGCAAGTATCATATTCCTGCTGGCAACTGCATTACTTAGTGTCTCAGACAGCTCTGCTGTGCTTGAAGTGGCAGGCACAGAACAGGCGCAAAGGCTGAGGATGCTCAGTACTTTGATTACAGAGCAAACAAGAATGCAGAGCCTGACAAAGCACTCATGAAAACTAAGTTATTTCCTGCTGGACAATGAACTAAAAAAACCCTCCAAGTATAAATTTTAGTCTCAAACTAACAAAGCAAAGTGATAATGTATGTATCATATTACCTCAAATGTGAGTGATTTATGTCAACATGACACACAGGAAATGACACCACCACCCACCTCAATGAAACAGAATTTTAACTATAAACAAACAAACAAAACAAGAAAAAACTCTGATTAACAGAATAGATTAATAAAAGTTTAAATGTTTTTATATCTTTTCATGATTAAATGCAAAGGTCAGTACCTTAGTGCAAGATGCAACACACCAGCAACTCCTCTCCTTGTATATAGCAAAAAACAATGATCAAAATCCACACAGATTGTTTCTTTTCCAATTACTACACTGTGAAACAAAATCTTACCCCCCTCCTATCCTCATTAAGGACTACAAACACCACATGACTAAGATCAAAGAACACAGCATTCTCTAATGAAGAGAACCGATCTATTGCCACATTAAGAAAACATCAGCTTCTCAAAATGTAGCTAAAAATATGCAGAGCACTAACAAAACCGTGTATTCCCACATCCATCACTTGACATCTGACTCAACCAAGAGCTACAGATCTACAGCTGCAAATTTTAAGATTTGTCACTGTATTCACATGAGTCTCTTCAATATATAAATGAACAGTCTAACCACATCATCAGCACGAGCTTAACAAAAAGCAAGGTAGGACTGTCGCAATGCTCATCTCAGTCACTGGCTACAAAAGAACTTCATTACATTTAATTTAATCTAGCCCTCTTATTTGCTGCAAGACATTCATTTCTGGGTTGGATTTTCTGCATATCTAGTATCCATTTAGCATGTTAGGAACCCAAACTACCTTTTTATCAGAGAGCTGACAATAACATGTAAGGGATGAGTTACAAAAGCAATTTCACTTCTTGTATGAAGCATTTTTGTATGTATGAAGAAACAGATATCAAAGTTTCAGAAGTCCATAGGAACAGGAAGTTTACAAACTACAGTATCTAAACTAATCTTTGAAATTAGTTGCTTAAAACCAAATTGAGGGACAGCCTCAGAAGAAACTTTCTGAGTGACTAAAGGACACGAGCCACTGAAGTTTTGGCTGCACCAGAAGGCACAAACATACCAAACAGCAAACACAAGTGCAGTTTATACTGCCTATGAGTGGATAAAACAACTTAGAGTAACATCTTATTTATCTGACTCACAACCTAAAACTACCAAGTAATAACCTATATTGTCTTGTAATCAAAGATTTAACCTAGAAGTCATTAAATCATAAAAAAACCCACCAGGTTCTTGTTCAAGTATACTATGCCAAATGCAAGCAACAGCTTCTTCTGAAATGTTCCACACCGTTTCAGAAAAAAAAAATACAAAGCCTTGGGAACAATTTTTTTCAAGTGTTTTATACATTCTTAATTTTCTACAGCTTACACCAGTGAGAATACTGCTTCTATTGGCAGGCTGATTTTTAGACTAATGACTTTTTTTTTTAATTTTTAAACGTAGGGCCCATTTTAACTCAACTTTCTGCAGTGTTTCCTGTCTGAAAGTTCAAAAGAGCTATAAGAGCCAAGCTTAGACAAGAATGCTGTATGCAGCAGTCCAAGCACATGTAGATCTAAAGCTTCGGAGTCCCTTTGTTTACTTGGTCACGGATTCCCTGGGCTTAGTCTTGACATATTTCACTTTAATTATTGATAGCATTTTCATTAATGAAACTTCGTTATGAAAATGAGGCTATGAAGAAAGCATTACTTATAAGAAGGGTATTAGCCACTCACAGGAGATCTCCCTAGTCCTGTATTAAATTAGGCCTGAGGGGGAAAAATGTCAGAGTTAAAAAACTACTGAATAATTTTATTAGTCTAAAATACTTAATTGAAGTGTTATCGACTTCACAAAAATATTCTGAGAAATTTTTTTTCATCTTTATTACTTTATCTTGGCCAATGCACTGCAATCTGTGACTTTAATAGTTGAAATAAAGTATTCCTAGACTTGGATTATTTGAATTCATACACATGTAAGACTCACAAAAATTCAAGTCTGATATTCCACAAACAAAATTCTAGGGGGATGAAGGGTGTTCAGCAAATCCGAGCTTGCTTTACACAGTGTGTGGAGCTCAACCTTAGGCTTTGGTAACTCGACTGACAGAAAAATACATAAACAACTCACTTCTCACTCCTTGTATCATTTGAGTGCTACTTAAAAGTAACTCTTCCAGAGGGGTCTCTACAGAACAGCAAAGCTCCTTGTTCACTGGAAAGTGTAAATAAAATTACAACCTTTTTTAAAAGCTTCAATGTGGAAGACTGAACTTACAAAATAAGGAAAAAATACCTGTAAAGAATCCTAACAACAGAAAATAACATTCTGTCTTAATAATTTTTATCTCAGGATTAATTACCAAACATCGAAGATGGCAGAATGGATGGAAGACATCAAATGGTAAATCAAACAGCACCAGTTACTCTTTCATTAGGAGTAAAATTTTGCCAGTTATCTTTGTTTCTTTCTGGCTGACTGTGATGATAAACACAGTTGTATTTTGAAATAATTCCAAATTTTAAAGTATTCTGAAATAATTCTCTATCAGCAAACAGGGAATGCAGCCACCTCCAGCTACCCTCAGGCTATCAAAAGCGTTTCACCTCTCAGTAATGTCAGGTGGTAACCAGTAGCCTTTTACTGCTTGAGTCCAAGCTCACCCTGCAGTTCCACAGCACTGGCTCATCACACAGAATCCACAGCAGTCACACCCAGCCTGCAGATTCCTCCCAGACTGTCACAGCACAGAAATCCCCACTAGCAGAGAGGCAAGCCATAAGAAAACACAAGTGAATGTAAACTGTAAATTAATATGCAGTCTTTAAAAATATCTTGTGTGTTTTAATGGCGCTGCAGTCTATGCCAAATGCCATCCAGCTACTTGGGGGAGGCGTGATACTCTAAGGGGCATAGGAACCAGATTCAGTTTATTTTGTTGAACTAGGAATCAGCAGTTTATGTAAGAAGCAGCTGGCCAGTATCCATGAGGTATTTTCAGCCCCTTTAAAATGCACTTATCATCACTGTTTACATGCAAGTTTGGTATATAAAGCGAGATGGAAGAGAAACATGAACAAAGACCCAAAAACAAGAGGGGTGGTGTTCTGAGAAATGCCTTTGCACAGCCAAATATTTTAGTTATAAGGTTTCTTCCTGCACCACTGCCTCACTAGATTCTTCGCCTTGACCCACACGGGAATAAATACAAGCAAACTTTTTTTTTATTCCCCTAGTGCCCCCGAATGGAAAACAAGCTTTCCTACCCGCTTAAAGCAATTACTTGTCAGAATCTACTCTACTTCAAACATTTAGATATTAAAACTTCTCCAGTTTTTAAAATTAACTTGGATAGAGTTGCTTCCTTTCAGAGAAAGCACGTTTGACCAAAATGACTTGCTCTCAGCACAGAGTCCTAGCATCTTTTCCATCATCATCCGTGGCTTTCCCAGTGAGGCTGTGGTAGCCTGTCCCTGCTGGCAGCTCGGCAGGTACCCTGGTGCACGGCTGCATCATCCTCACAACTGCTGCAAGACCCTCATTTAGCCTTGAAATGAAGAGTGCACAGAAGTACAGGGAAAGAGTGCATTGTGTAACATCAGAGCACTCTGAAATACGTATTACTCTTCTCTTCATCCCACCTTAATACTCTGGAAGAGGACCAGGTATTGAGGACTGCCCACAGGGAAAGACAGAGCCTCCTAAGGACCTTTTGTGCCTCTTGGAAAACAATTAATAAAATGAGAAATTGAAAATAAATAACACAGGAAAATTGGGGGNAAAAGAATTTAAAAGATACCACATTGGAAAAGTAATTGCAAATTCATTTCTTACATACAAATATGCTGTGCAGTGCAGACAGACAAAAACATACAAAAATATTCCTGTTCCAACATACAACAAGCAAACATATATTTCTTTTAAATTTCTCTTCAATTAAACATGATTTTAAAAATCATATTGCATGGTCTATAGTGGCAAGAAGGGAAAACTCTTCAGTAAGTAATAAAGAAGAAAATACAATTTGGGAAGCTACACAGACCTATTCAAATAGCTCACTGTATCTTTTAAAACAAACTGCTTTCAGTCTGGGTGTATTTCAAGTCCCAGTTGAAAGATAAATGCACTGGAGAAATAATTGCTCTTCTAATCTCCAAGAGGTTTGAACATACAGTGCAATCATTCCACCATGTTCCTCTGCCAAGAGCAACAAGGACTTAAAAAAAAAAAAAAGAAAACCAACGGGAATGATGATCTTGTGGAAAAATATCTTACTGAAATGCCTTCTAGATGATGAAACGATGTGACATAGCATGTAAATATCGAGGCGAATTTGAGGAAGTTGTGTATTTCAAGGACAGCAACCTGGAGAGAGGATCTCTGCTGATTTGGGAAGGCTCAGGTTGCCTCAGAGCCAAACAGGCTTTGCCATTCAGAGCAAAGAGGCCAGAAGACAGCGAAGTGCAGGAAGAGAGGAGACAAAAGACTGAGAACATTTTACAGCTGCCCCACCAGCCTTCGAGCTCACTGAACCACAGAGACCCTTCTCCCGCTCCGTGTCTTCTCCCCAGGTTACAGACTCTGTCCTCCACATACACCAGCCCTGCTCTACCTGCACGCCCTTCTCCTCACTTTGGGAGGGGACATGGCTTCTTCTGAACAGCCAGATCTCACGGGCGTCATCAGTCCATCACCCTGACTAACAGCTCAATCCTGCCATCCTTATTTACACACCAGTCCTACCCAAATGCCTCTTATAGACCACATCACCAGACTATGGACCACAGACTACACCAGAGCACAGAAGAATGAGCTTATCTTTAAACAGTAAGCCTGTACCTGAATTTGCAGGAAATTCTGGCGTTCTGCAACCTATAAACGTAAAGGCAGCATAGTTCTGCATGAATTTTTTGAGAGTAATCCAAACTAACCCAGTAAAACCCTATCCAAAAATCCCAAGCCAGTTGCAGAAGACTGGCAAATTTTCCAAATGTATTCAGTTATTAGAAGTCGCCATCTTGACAAGAGACCTCCTGAAGTCTGTTTAAGCCTGCCAAAACTGACATAGGACTGAAAAAGAAAAATAAAAAGCTTCTGGAAAAACAAACAAGAAATTTCTATTAATCTATTTCCATTCAGGCTTTTAAAATCCTTGGGCAGCATTTTGCAATACTTTTTTGTCTAATTATTTTCAACCAGCCTTCCCCTGCAGCTGGTGAAGCTCTTCCCATTTGCAAAGTTTGCTGTCTGAACCCTGAGATATTATTTTGAGCTTCTCCAAATACATCATGTGTTTTTGTGTCTTTCTCCCTCCATGAGCTAATGATATTTTGCAGCAGGCTTCCAAGCGGCAGCCAGGAAAGCAGAGTCAAGCCTTTCCCAACTGATGCCGCACCCTTAGCAGGGGAAAGAATACATGAAATAAAGGTAAAAACACTAATGCTGAAAAAGCTGGAGGTATGCATTTGCAACAAGGTGATCGCTCTCAAAATGAAGTCACCAAAACCTCTGTAACCGAGATTTTTTTGTGGGTCCTCAGGAAACAGTTCAAGAGCAAGGCGGGGTGGGGGGAGTTTGTTTTCACACTGCTACAGGGTATGTTGAGAAACACAGAGCTGTCACCCACTCAGTACATATTTTGTGTTTCAGTGTACTGTGCGTGTTTGTCTTCTGAGAGACAAAGAAATGTACTTTACTAGTTACACTGTAGTATTCTAAGCAATGAATTGAAATGTATCATTAACATCCAGGACAAGCTTTATCTTGCTACCAAAACAAAGGGACTATTCTTTGAACAAATTGAGGGGGAAAATCCCATAATGACAATGAAGAGTTCCTCTCCCTAAAAACTGTGCTGCACAAGAGTAACAATTACGGGCTTATATTCTACAGACTGAGGTTGCGAATGGCTGCATGAAGCGATGCATTCACTATTGGGAGAGTAAGTACCATTGATGACAAGGCCTTGGGGCTTCTGCTGTTCGCAGACCAATCAATAATCCATTATGAACAAACTACATTTCCCCCTAATATGAAGAAATGAATAAAAGGGAACCAGTAACACTAGTACTTTCATGGAAAAAAACCCAACAATGCAGAAATCACAAAATGCCATCACAAGACTTAAAACTATTGGTGATGTCTAACACTGACAGAACTACCCACAATAATCCTTTATTTTACAGCAGTTGCTGGAGACCATTAAATTATATTCAAAAAAAAAAAAAAAAGCTTATTTTAACAGCAAGATTTTTTCAAGGCTACTTATGCTGGCTGCAGGACAAAACAAAAAGCAACACTAATCTTTCAAAGCAAGGAGGAGAATATGAACTAACTTCACCCGAACATCTACCAGCTTGCTTCAAACTATTTTCTAATGCAACATAAATAAGAACTTCTAATTAGAAATAACTGTCCAAATGTGACTGGTCAACCATAACAAGACTTTATTGCAGCAGCTGCGTTACCATCCAGACATGAGGCCCTGAAACTGTTGTTCTCCCATTGTCATTGTCAGATGCTACAATACAATCAAGAGAGGATCCATTTAAATAGCACAACCATAGCAAACCTCAGCATCCTGAGCCCAGTTTCTACCCAGACCTCTCAGCACAGCACCAGAAGGCAGAAGAGAAAAGCTCTTCTGAAAAATTACAGATAAAGAACCTAAATTAAAAAAATAAAAAAATTACTGATTTTTTTGATGGGTAACAGTAAATTAGACCCAAAGGAAACACTGAGACTGATATTACTAATGCATAAGGCAATCTATGTCCTTTTTGTGAAATGTAAAGACTAGTAGTTAAAGTTGACCTCGCAGGGTGGGGGACTAGCAGGAATGAATGCACAATGTGATTATTGATCAGCCCTAGAAAAGCTAAGAACTGCACTGGTGCAGATGTGATTTTTCTTTTCCTAGGGTCATTAATGATATATATTGGCAAGTCAAAAGCTTTTATTTTGACATGCTGTAACAGTATCATTAATTCTGAAAATAAGCATCAACTTAGGTTCAAAAAAAATAAAAAACACTTTTAAAACCCCAACAACAACAACAAAACCCCCCTCCATTTTACTTCAGTGTAACAGTAGTCTTCCTAGGGGCCACACCCACCAAGGGAGTTACTTTAGTGGCTGATTATTCCCGAAACCTAAGATTTAAAAGTTGAAGAAACATTTACAGTTCTGATAATTTCAAACAAAAAAATAAGTCAGTTACAAGCAAAGTCACCTCAATACTGTGTATTACCTCCTTATTCAAATCGATGGCATTGATGCTGTCTATTCATGCATGTCTACGGAGATGCATATATATATGGGCAGCACAGTATTTTCCCAGCATCCAATAGTGCTTTTATATTTAATGATCTCGTTCGGGTTTCCACTGCAGACCAATTTACACGGAGTTGTAACATGGCCATTTTAAATCTTCAGTGTGGAGGCTGATTTCAAACTGTATGGGCGGGGTATTTTTCTGTCAATATGCTCTGTTCAGAGCTCAGTTTGTATCTTACAATAGTAAAAAATTTTAAAGTACCTATTTTTATTTGCACTGTTATGACAAGGAGATACTTAGGTTTTTTGCAATTTTTACATTATCTGTATAGAAGAACAGGGACTGGATCACCAGCTGGCAGAAAATGCAGGGGTGCAGTACAGGGCACACACCCATCCCTTTTTGCTACCTCTTTCCTCTGCCCCATCAATGCAAACTACACACAAGCCACATCCTCAGCTGCCGTAAGTGCACACAGTGCCATGAAATCAATTTGTATCAATTCAGAAGCTGTACTGCTAAGTAAAACTGGAATGTCCTTGTGCTGTGTACATAAAGACCTGAATGCAAGAAAAACACGAGCGTAACTGAAGGTAAACATTTTGAATTGTTGATTTCCTACCCCAGCAAAAATTATACAAAGCAACCTTGCCCTAAGTGCCCAAATTCTACTCTGTCACAACTAACAATTACACCATTAAGGAACAAACTTCAGTGCTTTAGTAGATTCATGCAGCTCTGTAACAACTTGTCCATAGCAGACCTCAATGCAAAAAGCTGTATGTTTAATACCAAACAAGTTTACTAGCTACAGCTATGTGTTCACCAGGTCAGTGTAAGGTAAGTATTATTTCTATGGCCCATTGCTGCAAAATAAGATGTGTGAAGAATTAAGAAATTCAAGGTAATAAATTAATTTTGCTTATACCTAATATAACCTACTGCTCAAACTGCAACAGTAAAATCATTACCGTATAAATAGAAGTGTTGCCAAGCGTTAACCTGTTAACAGACTTAGAATTAGAGCACCGTGCTTTAATTACTAATATCTTACTGTAACAAAAATTATTTCTGAAGTACCACCACCAAGTTGTTTGCTTACTTCTTCCCCCTCCAGAGTATTATAAAGGAATTGTAAAGCAGTGAAACAAAAGCAAGAAGAGTGCATTGAAAAAAAACCAAAAATATAAATTGGGGGGAGGGGACAAGAAGTGGGACAGAAAGGGCAGAGGAGCAAGGGAGAGGAATTGTGCCCTGAAATGCAAGGAGGAATCATCATATGCAATAAACCATAGAAGCATTCTGTTAAACATTACCTTCTGAGATAGCACTGCTTAGCACTGAGAAGCAACACAAAACTCACAAAACACACAGCTGCAAAACCTCATTTGGAGATGTTGGGCTAGTTTTTTTTGTGTGTGTAGAGATATGTATGTGCATGTATGTGTGTGTGTATATAAAGTATTTCACTGCAAGCTCTTGTAAAGCACAAAACAGCATGGACAAGCTCTATTTTAGGAAGCTTTCTTAAACATTTAAGAACTTAAGCAGGTAATTCATTAAGACTTTCAACCACAGTTTTTCCACACTCTGCAACATTTCTGAATTTCAAGCATACAGATTATGCCCAGGTCCAAGCAAAGACACTGCACTTCAGAGATCCCACATCAGCCAAGCTGAAGCTTGCTCTACACCAGCTGAGACTCAGTACTTACTGCACTGCTTAAATCACACATAGCTTTGGCTCCATGACACCACCAGTCCCTAACTGGCAGAGGACAGTGCTGAAGGCCAATCTGTGGACAGCCAGTGCCTCAGAAATACCTTCATTTCACCTTCTTTACACTAAAGTACACAGTACCCCTGAAGATCAACCTATCCACAAGTGTAATTTGTGATGATGAGCTTATCTTACACATAGCAATAAGACAGCTGACTGCTAGCAGTTTAAAAGAAGGATCAAAAGTTCCTAAGTTCACCAGCAGTTTTAAAGATGAGATGTCAGCTGTTGCTGCATTACTCCAACAGTTCATTTCAGAGTTTTCTGCAGTTATCATCATTAAAAGCCACTTCCATTACATATGTGATAAATCCAACTTTGGAATATACTGAATCTTGTATTGGCCCTTCCCTGTCAGCATAGAAAAGAAAACAGGCATAGCCAGTACAATAAAAGTGGCATAACCATAAAGCATGAGTTGATTTGCACACTGAAATAACTACTTTTGTCTTCTTTTCATTCATATACATGTTTAAACACAAAGGGAAGAAAGCAATATTCTTGTATGCCAAATGAATACAAAGCACAAGATGACTTTTTCTGGATTTCAAACCTTCCAGTCAGGAGAAAAGAAACTAAACCCAAAATCAAATCTTTCAGCTGTCTGTTGGTCTGGCTTATTTTGGTATGAAGTTCTGAACTATCTCTGTGGAACATCGCTGCAATGTATCACCTAAAAGAGACAAACATTCCATCTGCTCCTTATAAATACAATTTCAAAGCACGTTTTACCAACCCTGTCAACTTTGCTCTCATAACAGCACAATGTAAAGCATGCTTCAGAATTTGGCAGGTCAGGACATTGTGGAATCACAAGATGAACCCTGATAACTCTGTTCAGAACTACTCCGTACACATACTTCTCTTCTCCTTGCCATTTAATAAAAGACTTGGAACCTTTGGGCCAGTCCTTCACCGACAGTGTACAAGGCACTTTCCCACAACTCCGAAGATAGACAGAAATTTACCCAAGTGCAGAAAATGATTCTGTGTTACATCCTCTATGAAAAAGAAGGACCTGGATGGACATCAATCTCCAAAACCATTCCTGAGCTCATTGCTGACCTTAGGTACAGGAAGGTAGAGTTAAGAGCAGAAAAAAGTAAAGGAACAAACCCCACCCCTACTTAGATACTCTAGTAACAGCCTCAACACTCAAATGCTGAGCAACTACTTCAAAACAAACCAAAACCTCTGAAATTATCACTCACAGGATAGCAAGCAAGCAAGCCTGCAAGGAAGAAATGTCTGTTGCACAGGCTGTTGCCGGTTTATTTATTTTTCCATACACTACAACTGCAACTAGCAAGACAAATCTATCAACTGATAAGAAAAACATGAATTACACACACCAAGAACACCAGTCTGTTTGCATCACAAAGTATTAGTTAGACTTTATTACTGCTTTCAAAGGAATGAGTGTATGTACCACATGCACCCACCAACACCCTCTCCTCTCACTACCCTTCCCAACAGAGACCTCTCAATACACCACCACCGCTACACCTGTCGCTGCACCTTCCACTGCAGCCCACGTCCCTGTCCATCCCACCCGCACCCACACCACTTCTGGCACTGATCTCCTTACTGCTGCTCTCTGACCTGGCTCCACCTCACCTCCCTTACCACCATGCCTCCCAGCCCCAGCTGTCCACGCATACTGCCTGCCTGTCAGATTCCTTCTGGATCACCTGAGGCCAGCTGCCAGGCTCACACTCCCTTCCCGGCCACTGCCATCCTGCAGATGTAGTTTAAAGGCCACGTCTTTTCCCCACTCTTCCCCATCTGTCTGCCTGCCCTCCAGCCCTTTCTCAGTTGTCCCCAACACTTCTGCTTCTTCTAGGAGCACTTTCACTTCCTTCTCTCTCTCCCAAACCTGTTTGGGCTCTTCATGACTAATTCTTCCATTTGGGCTCTCCCTCATTAGTACAGCTTCAATCCCTGCTCACCAGCTTGTTGCTTGCCAGGACATTCCAGCACACTCACACGCCTTCTCCTTGCCCCTTCTGTCCTCTTCTTTCCCAGAAGATGCTCACTGTTCAGGCTTTCATATCCCCACTTACAAAAGAATCATCTCTAGCCACCAAGCCTGTAACTTGTCCCCCTCTGTCTGTTCAGTAACTGCTGCAGTCCCAAAAATCAAAGGATGCCAACACCCATGCCATATGCCTCGCGTGTTACGTTCAAGCGCCATTCTTCTTCTTCAAGGACCCACACAGTTCCACCCTACCCTCTTTTGTGTGGGCAGTGACTCACCCTGCCTAATACATCTTTTTTATCAGTTTCCCACTTACAAGCTTGTGTTCTGACACTGCATTTAGAACTGGTTTTTCATTATATTTTCATTCATTCTTAAAAGCATATTTTCCAAAAATGACTCAAAATTATTTTCCAAAATTAAATCCATCACTCAGTTTTGTACAGTTCCTTGCCCCAATGCATAATATGTGTACTACATATTGCTATGTTCTAATTAGTATGTATATTCCTCAAGGCAGGAACTTGAGATCTTTTATACGTGCTCTTTTATGTACTTTTATACAGTGCCAAATGTTCCAACTTCAAATAATTTCTAAGAACAAATTATCATTATAAAGTCAAGATTCACCTTTTCAAAGAGTCAAAGTCCCTCTTTTCATCAGAGGTACAGACAGAAGTTGAGAAATAGCTTCTTTCTCATGAGCTCCAAAAGTAAACTAATCCCCTTTTCTGCCTCCCCAGAGTTCATCTCTTAAGTTAACCAAAAGGACCATCAAATAAATGGTAAAGCTAAGCTAGTAAAGAAGCTAACAAGGCATAAATCACCTGTCACTAACCTCTAGCCTGCCTTTCTGAAACATCCATTTCCAGCCAATGTTATGCATTTACTTTTAATAACAAACAAGAAGCATAATGACAAATAGAATCCAAGTGCTGCACTTCTCTCTCCATTTCTTCACAAGCAACTGGAAAAAAAGTAGGCTATGCAGCACATCAAATTGAAGGGTAAGATCCTTAGAACTGATGCTCACTTCAGTGACGTATTCTTCTTACAGGAGTTAGTCTCTTTCTACACCTGGGACTGTAAGTATGATTTGAAAGCTTTTCAAACTCACTTTCCTCCAGCATGAGCATGCTGCTTTATATCACACATTTTACCATTCTGCAAATAGAAATGCACTCCTTCGCCCCTCAGGGCAATGCTGAAGCGAGTAGATTTTCCACCAGAGAAGCACAACATAACTGCGACTCTTTAGCCTCAAGAGCAGAATTTGAGCCACACCACTAAATCCTTAAACCTGTTACACAACAAATAAGCATGGATTACAGCATGGCTGGTTCATTATGGGATGTTTGTGATGCTATTCCTAACACACAAACGCCATTTGTCTTGGCCACATACATGAAGACCGTTCTCCTATTATAGGTTATCCATCTTTACCATCGCTTTCACTTCTCTGCATCTCACCCATTTATTACTCATTTACTCCCTAGTTAATATACTTCTACACCGTAGACAGCGCTAAATAATCATGATGTAACAGCACAGTATTACACTTGCTCTATATATAAACAACTGCTAGGCTACAGTTACCTGACACTACTTACTACCAAAACAAACCATTTATAACTATATATTACCTTTAGTACTCCATGGCTGCATACAAATAAAAAGAAGCAATCTATGCCAGGGAGGTTTATATTTCAGTAGAAATAGCAAGCATAAGTTGTAGAAAATGCCTGACTAAAAGCACATTTTTAGGCAGGTGTAATCTAATTTTGGCAGGTTTACAACAGTCAGCTACAATGTTTGCTAATACTTTAGAGGATTTGGGATTTTATTTTTTTTAAAACGGGTTTAGATAAGCACACCTGTATTCACTTCCTTAAGTAATGGGTACATTTATCAAAGCTACTGTTTATAATCTGAAGAGATTATTTTCTCACAAGAAAAATTTTGCCATATATATCAAAAAACCAGCCTCAATTTAACCAGCAGTAAAAACCACAATCTTGAAAGAAAAACATACACATTATTACTACCATGTATGGGGTCAAAAGTACGCCATCTTATCTATAATCAAGTGTTTTGTAAACATAGGGAAACTTTTTCCTTAAACCCTTGTATCAGGTTTGTATTCAAGCAGGACAACTCCTTTCAGTATCACGACTCTGAAAATACAGGTTTACAGCTAGAAGTATTGTTCCTCATTCTGTCACATTTCTTTTTTGACAGGCTTTCAAGAATCTCCCGAACTTGATTAATTCAAATGTGATTCATTCAATTACCATATAAAAATCAAGGTGTTAATTAAATACAATATCCAAAACCAGGTATGGATAAAACTTGCACAGAAAGCACAATCAAAATGGTTGTTATAGTACTGCCAATTCAGAGCACTAAACCTCATGGGTCAAACGCTCAAATATCATGGTACATCCATCAACTTAGGAGAGGTTTTTGGCCGTAACTTGGCTGTGGATTCTCTTCCTTGTCTTTTGAGCTTTTACAGTACACTGGATCATATCTCAAGCTTCTTCCAACAACCATGAAGTCAAGGAACTTTCTGTTTTCACAGGCTTACATCTTCTCTTTTGGAACCACTGTACTGCAGAAAAAGAGGCTTAGGGAAATGATCCCTACCTTCTCCACCAACAAATTTTAAGTGGGAACACCGTAACTGAAGCAAACAGATGTGGTATTGCTTTGCTCTGCTGCTTCACTCAGAAAATAGTCCTCAGAAAGTTACACCAGCTTACCTATACACATCTGATGCAGGGGGCCAGAACAATCCCTCCACATACGCATTGGATGCATGGTGGATGGATGGTCAAATGTACAGACCATGCATAGTCTCCACTTCTTCCACAGGATTTACAGGTTATCAAAAAATTAGACAAAAGAAAGATCTTCTGCCAGAATGTTTCTAGTATAACCCTGACTATAAGTAGAATAGATGGTGACAACACCTCTGTAAGACAAGACAGCTCTGAAGGAGGTGACAAACCCCACTGTGTCTCACTGGGTTTGTCATTTGCAAAACTGTGTCTGTCTTGGGCACAGCTAAAGGCAGCTGCAGCATCTGCTAACACTGAAACCAGTAAGAGGTTGTTTCAACCCAAATTATAAGGTATCCCATAAAGGAGAAGTCAACAGACCAACCCTCTCAGATACAGCAATAATGCTGGAAAGTAAGGTCCAGAACAGCCCCTGTTTCAGCACTTATTCTCTAGCACATTAAGCAACTTGGAACTTACGAAGACAACACTCCTCCACCTGCTTCAGATACCAAACCAAAGGTACAAAGGCTGGTCTCATGCTGTTACCTAGATGCCCCCTCATGCTGCCTTCTAGATGACTGGACCAACTGAGGCTGGTCCAGCCTCTGAAGTGGAGTTTGGCCACCAATGGTCATCCTGATACCTCTTGCACAAGTCAACTGCTTTTTGGGAACCCCATTATGGCAGCTGGATACAGGTCAAGGTCATTTAATCAACAAGTTTCTCTCATCTTGGGGCTTGCAGAAAGACTGCCAGCTTATAAGAGGTTTAGACCTACTCGAGGCTTTGGTTACAAATCGTGGATCAAATTCTAACCTGAGTCAGACAGGTGTCGCTCCTGACTTACTGTGGTGACTTTAGCACCCACTGCACACCTATACCCACACAAGAAGGGAGACACCAGCCCTTCAGTTTTTAAGTGCAAGGCTGACATTCCTTATACATTTAGAATTATTTCCTTTTGCATCGGAATTCTTTTTAAACCCTGCCTGAGTCTACGAGATGCACATCAGCTGGAAACCAAGGCACCCAAAATTTGAAGAAAGTTCCCAATTTACCTAGCACCTCACCACTATCTACCCAACTGACATAAAGCTTAATATTTGCAAATGGACAAATTCTGGAAAGAAAAGCCCATCCAGGCTAAGAAAACAAGAAGGCTCAGATATGACCTCTAGCTTCGTCACTGAACTGCAAACTGGTCAAACTGGGAGAGCACCTCAAGAGGCTTCTGATGCTCCTTCCCTAAGCAGCTGTCACCAAGCACTGTCAGAGGAAAGATATGGGATGGGGCACATGAATCTTCAGCCTGACCCAGTTCAGACCCTCTTACGTTCCCATGACTATTAGTAACAAATCCAAAGCCATGTGCTGCTGTACGAGAAAAGAGCGAAGGCCTCTCCACACTTGCATCTTACAGCCCAGCCACCTCCAGTCAAAGGGTGGGGAATCACTTTTATGTGGCCGCAGAATTTCGGGGCAAGGCTTATCTTTCACGGCAAGTTGCAAAACAGCTGGCGCTGCAGCCACCCAGAGCACAGCCACCACCTCTGGCACAGCAGCAGGAACACGCCTTGGCAAGGTAAAGAGGACTCCCTTCCCTGCCTTTTTATGAACCTGTGAGAGGTCAACAGTCTCCAAACGAGCTGACAACACAACTTTCAGATGGGGAAGGCAAATAGTGCAGATTCCCTGGAACAAAAACAAATAAATAAATAAAGCTTTAAAAACAGACACATCTCCCACTCTGCTATCTGCTCTGTTTGTGTGTCACTACTTCCCACTGCACAGGCTGTCAGGAACACAGACACCTCCCTTACTACAAAACTGACACTGCCACGGCTGCCTACAAGAGGCTTCAGAGACAGCCTCCTTGTGCCTCCATCGAATGAACTTGAGTGACCAACTCACACCAATTACCTTGCATCCAAAGGGAAGGAACAAAAATCAAGTTAATAAACTTTGGTAACTAATCACAGGGATTTTTTAAATCTTAAACTATGACATATAGAGAAGATGTCAGTAAGATTTAAAGGGCATTCAGTACACAGATTTTCTGAGTAAAGGGCATGCTACTAGGAAGAGAGGACATTATCAGTGTATTTGCACACACACCAAGCTTCACAGCTTTCACTGTAAAACTAATAGTTTCTCTGTTTGAAACAGTGAAGCTCATGTGTAGAAATTTTGCGGCTAACAAGCATTTGATTTCACTTGCCAACAACAATACAGCCATCGTATTACAAATACCATCAAATGAAATTTTAATTCTTTTCTAAGACTCACTTGGTAGCTGTTAATGAAGGCAAACTGTTAGGGAAATCTTGCCAAAAGAAAGTAATGACCAGATGTGTACCAGTGCAGCAAGGTCTAACTTAACTGAGTAACAACTTTAAATCATTAAGAAGAGTTGGACTCATTTATTATCAACCTTCATCCCAACATTTATTTTAAACTGTTTCTCCTAACCCAGAATCTATATAAGCCCTTGACCAAAGTAGTTTAGAAATCATGAAATATATGTTAATATCTATATAAGAGAAAGAGCATTAATTTTACAGGCTTTCGCATTTAAATCTCACATTCTTTTAAGTAACTTCCATTAACCTCTCTTTACAGCTTTTTCAGAGTTCATAATGCTTCCTGCAGCCTAAAATAAAACAAACTGCAGAGATGTCAGAAAGTTATAGATGCACACTTTAATTACCCTATATTAATAATGTTTGTCATCTACATTAACATTGTAAATGAAAACAACACATGCAGATCCAGAGATGTGCTTGCAATAGTTGGTACCCTTGGCCACCACGCCTGTGCGGCAGCAGCTAATTACGGGGGTGCGCTATGCCAATATGGAGCTCGTGCTTGTATTGCAAAAAAGAGCAATTCCTAGCCTAGCTTAGTTTTAACTGCACAGTGTGGGGCTTGGAGAAAAGACTCACATTTCGTACTGATATTATTAGAGTGGTATTTTTCACAAAACTGAGAAGTATGTTTCCGTATACATCAAATAACCCGAAAGTGCAACTGAACCAACACCTTTCATCATGTTGCATTTCCTTAAAAGGGATATGCAACCCAGAAATATTTAAACTACTCTGATAACCCCCTGACATGAACATACTAAACTCCAATGCATAAAAACACAACATATCTTTAGCACAGCCCAGAAATATCAAATTTAAAAGCTATTTCATTTGTAAATGCATCCTTATTAGAAGAATGCTTATTGCTTCACTGGTTCATATTCCCAAGTCTCTGGCCTATTGAGCAAGTAAGTGAAACAACATCTATGCATTTTATAATTAAGTTATCTCCATGTTATTGTTCTTGCTCTGCACTGATGAAAGCAGTAAAGGAAGAAATGCAGCTGCTGAGCACCAAAGGCGCTCCTCATTTCAAGTACCTTACAGAACAAAGGCCTAAGTCAAAAGTTGGTCACATTCATTCAGCACAATAAAATCTTTCCAGGGAGAGTCACCATAATAATCAAAAATCAATCATAAAATGTGCACAAAATCACAATTCTTCACCCTTCAATTCCAGCACCCACAGGCAGATTTTCTGCTAATGTTAGTTATTTTTCTCTATAATTATTTGAATCCATTCTCTAAAGAAACATAACCAACAGCTGAAAAACTACATGTAAGGTTTTAATTATTCTCTTAGTGTCTTGCCATGAAGTTTGTTCTAACATTTTTCCAGCTGGCCAAGAAAAGCAAACATGTGTCAAGGTCAGAGAGAAATAGTTGGTTCTTGCTTCATTTGAATTCCAGTTCTGGGCAACAAAAAAATCCAGCAATTTAAACAGGAAACTGTCTTAATAGTTCTGAATTCATCTTTTCCATGAATGGAGAAGCAACATGCAGCAAGTCTGTCTGCTTCTGTTTGTTTCATCACTGAGGAAAAGAAAAAAAAATCTTAAAAAGCCTCAGATTTGGTCTTGCTGAAGCAGATCTGCAAGCAGTGACTGGTTTAATAAAGCTAATCTTCAGTGAAGCACATGATACGTAAATTGCAGACCACAGTAGTGTGTTGCTTTCCTAATACTACAGTGTTGGTTTCTAACATGAACTGGAACCTCTTGTACAAAAATTCTCAGGATAATCAAGTGCAAGTGCTGCCAGGTCACCATTCCTTGTCATACAATTTAGTGTACTTTCAGTGACATTGCAAGCATTTTGTGGCTTTACTAAGGCTGACTAAGCTTCACTGTTTCACTGTTTTAAAAAAAAAAAAAAATCAATTTTATTGTAATAAATTCCCTTCTGTGACAGACACTGTTCATATTTGGTATCAAAATAACAGAGCATGCACAATCATGAGGACATTTCCTTGAAATCTGAGCCACTATAGCAGTGGTTCAGATGAAAAAAATACTTTCTTCACCTTAAGAAAAGCAGTAAGAGATGAGACCGGTACCCCAGCTTCAGAGGGCACAAAGTGATTTAGAAGTAGGCAAGAGCATCCTTCTTTGAAAATGTGTCTACTTGACCTCATGCTTTGAGTAGCCCACTTACACCAAAAGTCCTATGTCATAACCTCTCCACTAGTCAGCCTGAGCTGTAATGTTTTACTCTGATAATATCTTGGTGTAGTGAGTTCCACAGGTCAAATGTCTTTGAGAGGTCAGCTCATTCTGGCACCCAGCCACATGAAGACATTTCTTTTCACTCAAGCCTCGCTCCAACTCCGCAGACTGCGAACAGGCAATACTGGGTTTGAATAGAAATTCAATGTAGAATATTGGTGAAATAACCTGAGCCTAAAGCAGTCTTTCCTCAATGACTACGTTTAATTTGAAACAGATGTTTAGCCAGTTTTACCATACAGTACATTTTGTACACTTGCACATGCACAGATGCACAATACAGGCAGTCAATGAGAGGCGCGAACTGAAATTTTCAAAGTAGCTGAAGAGTCTTAGAAATGTTGTTATGGAGGTTCCTTTGAAAACTTCAGCTATGCTTTTTTTAAGTCTCCTCATTGGCTTTTTTATGCAAGAGTTAATCAGATAATTTAGTGATAAGTACTCAAGAATGCATAGCTAGAAAGGAAAAAAAAAATTCTCTTGCACATAGGAGGAAGTGGGGAAAGACAGAGGGAGGGAGGTTATAGTGTATGTTTTTGAGGGAAGTACTTTTTGCTCTTCTCTTCACTGCATGGGAGCTCAGTATGCTTTAACTGCTACTTTGAAAATACCCCAATTTATCTGCACAGCAAACTAAAAGGTGTCTCAAACCATTAAACTTCCAGGTACTACCCAGAACAACTACATAAAAGGACACATAGTGAATCCTGATTAAAATTTAATAACAAGAAGTAGTTTATATTGTCTGAAAAAATCTAGGACGTCCTGAGCTTCACAGCATGTCCATACTGTATGGAACCATTTCAGGATGTATTTAAAACTGCTCATTTACAAATACACTTTCCTAAAACATGTAGTCTTAGCATTTCCATGTTTTGTTGTATATCGCTTGAACAAAATTATCTGTTGCACATTATTCACAGTGTCCTAAGGTGGCCTGTATTTGAGAAAGCCTCATCTGTCTTCTCATTCCACTAAAACCATTCAACTGCTGCGAATGGTAAAGTCATTATTTTCTAATTATAACTTTAAATTAAGGCTTTTGTGTTATTAATTCTCCAGGAAAACTTGCACCTATGTTTTACAATGAAAGGAAAAATATCAAAATACATCTTACTAAAGGTTTATGAATGAATCCGTTGTGTCACTGATGAAACGTGCATGAAGCCAAAACCCGTTCTATTTCCACATCAATTTTTTTCCTCCTACATGAAGAGAAGTTGACCTAAAATGATTTTCCTTTCTGAAACCAAAAGCAGAGAGTGAGCTATGCTGTAAATAAAGGCTTTTCAGACATCTTAAAAATAAAGTTATTAAGAATGGAACAAAAAGAAATTTAAGCCATTAACTGAAACTTTACACAAGTCCCAGTTCTGCAAACACTTATGCAACTGAGTAACTTCACACACATAAATAATCTGCTTAAATCCAGTGGGGCTACTCTTATTTTAAAAACTACTCATATCTTTTAACTGTGAGTAGAATCATGACATGGTAGATTTAACAAGAAACAAAATCAGAGATTTCACTGTGAGACTTGAAAATTTCTTCCAAAAAGACAGTACTTAAAATACACAATCAAATTCTACTCATCTGCTCTAAGCAAAAATACCTACAACATTCAGAATTGTTTAAAATTAAACCTGAAATTTCCCAGATGATGTGCAAGTATTTTTCAAACACTTAATTGGCTCTGGAGATACTAACTAGGTTACTAATTTAGGCAAAGAATTTTCATGTCTCGGGTATCTCTACAAACCATCACGTTTAAGTGCTTAACAAGGAAAGCTTGCTTTTCAAAGTGCTTATTATTGCATTTCCCGTTGACTGCAATGGGATTTCCAAGTACTCAGCTCTTCCGAGTAAGGGAATACTTAATACCAGGACACAGGAGTGCAAATTAAGAAATCTATAATTAGGTCATCCAGATTTTACAGTTTTTACCTGAATAACTAATTTGTGCATTGTACTAGAAATGACAAACTATCACACACACAAAACCAAGAAAAAACAAACAAACAAACAAAGACAACCCCCTAGAAATGATGACACAGTAAAATACAAAGCACACGCCCTTGCTGTGAGAGGATGCCAATAAAAGACTGGAGCTTTGATCTTCTTTTCAACAGTCACTCATACAGTGGTAGAAATATCCTTAACCCTCCAAAATATATTCAGCCAAGACTACAAGATGCCAGTGCTTTCTCAATAAGCATTAAATAGAGGATGACTTCACCTGAGAAGTCCTTTAATCCTTCCCGTATTACTTTGTTGTCTAAGCACACAGCAAAAACCTTCCTGTCATACCTCTCGCTGGATCTGCAGAGAGCATTCTCTACAACTTGGATGCAATAAACTGCAGTTCATTTTTCAAGTGAGGAATCAATATTGTTAAGTGGGAATCTGGGTGTGTTTTCCTCCCCTTGTATGAATGCTTGTAGCCATTACTGAATCACTTCTCATCTGCTATCTTGCGTAACATCGGTATTTGCTCCTTCAACTTTCACCTTTGTTTCTGCTGCATCTCCACTTTCAGAACCTGCTTCCAGACTCCTTTTGGAGGCATTTAGTCATAGAAGGGTGGTAAAATCACTTCTTTGGGATGCTCACTTTGTGCTATGTTAAACAAACAAACAAACAAAAGCACAGCAAACATATTAAAAAAAAAAAAGTCACTTCCTGATACTTTCATTGATTTTTTCCTCCTAAACTTTAGGGCATCAGTGACTCAGCTCCCAAATGAAACTGATGCTGGAAAGCTGTCAGGAAACTATTTATATCTGGCAAGTTATTAAGTGTTGCAAATGTTTATGTTGTAATTTAGAGGAATTATCTGTAACCAATACTTCAATCGTCTCAATCACTGATTTCCTAACATTAACACACCCACAACCGAAAGACAGATCAATACGCATTTGATAATCACCAAACATAAACTGCCCTTTTATAGTATTGATCAGCAGCTTTTTCTACACGTGCAGTAGTTCAAGGGAGTAACAGGCACTTGGCAGTATCAACACTGCGCTGACAGAAAGAGAAACTGGCTGGCACTCGTGCAACATCGTGTCAGTAGATACCACGTCCATCAAACACTGACAGTTTGGCAGATCAGACGCTCTCTGCCATAATGTCATAATGACTTCAATTTACTTCTCCGCAGCACCCAAAGGCTGCGATTTTATGAGCTATCCAAGTCTCTTCTCTTCAAGAACAAGACTCTCTTGCTTTTGCAACCTTGACAGCTTCATATATTTCCTTAAAGTTTCCTAGTAGGCATAACCAGAACAGTAAGAAACACAAAGCTGTTAACTGGTTTCCTCATAATTTATATGAATAAATAAAGTTTTATTTAGCAATTAAAATTTCATGCTCAAAATTCGAACAGCGGCAAGTTTCAATTACTGAAAAACAAACAGAAGCAGAGGAAGGAAACCCCATAAAACCCACTAAGGTAGCAATTTTCTTATGCCCAAGCTCAGCAGGGCTGCCTTCACTCCTAACAGAAGAGGAAGATGCCAGCATTCAACATCCAGGAACATGCTTCCATGCACCAAGAGAGGCAACAACAGTTTTAATCAAGGACAGGCAGCAGCACAGAGATGAATCCTGGTGCTTGCTCCTGTCCACTGTGGATGGGAGAAAGCCCAGGCAGCAGCACCAGTGGGAGAAAACACACCTCACTGCATGAGGTCACCAAGACACCATCAGCAACAAGAAGATACTCAGGTATTTCCTCACAGTTACTCAGATGCTGCAACAGGAGCAATGATTGTGTCAGTCAACAGTTGAACTGAAACTGCTGTTTGAATTTTGGCATAAAAATGTTACAGGTTCCATAATCTGCACCAGCATTTTTAATTGAACAGGTACTTTTGTTTCCTCTTCCCTTCCACCTCCCAACTCCTTCAGGTCTTCTCTGTTGGACAAGACAATGACTTAAATACTCCCCCCGGTCTTGACTAGCACAATTTCAATCTTTTCCTTTAAAACTTAACAAGTGGAACAAAAAGAAGTGCATCAAACCTATTCTTTTGTAAGAACAGAGAGACTTAGAATTGAGAAATCAAACATGGGTTTCTGCATGCAATTTCTGTTTGCCACAGGAAACATTTTGTTCTTGTAAAGCACAGGCAGCTAAACCAACACTTCTGGTAAAGTCTAGGTAGAAAAATCTACCCACCTGAAAGCGAAGATAGGGGTGAGGAGGCAGGCTTTCCACAAGAGGACTTCAAAGCACTCCCCAACTCAAACAAAAATGTCTCAATGATTCCATGGAGGTGAGCCAACACCTCCAACCTATATCCCTGCCCTCAGATCTCCACCTCTTCCACCCCTACCCCTCCACGAGGGCTCTGCCCTCCACTGCACAGCCACTACGACAAAGACAGACACCATGCCACAAGAGACAGGAGCTCTTTCTTACGAGATTTGGCTGCTCAAGAAGCCCAGCCCATTGGGCTTGAAAGAAGAGACCCATACAGCACAAGGCAGAACTTCCATGTTGTTGAATCAACATAAAGCAACAACACCTTTGTTGCAATTTGCACCACTGCACTAGTTACATCCTATGCACAGGGGAAAAAAATAGCTTAATTTTACCTTCAAATTTTATTTAAAAAAAAAAAATAAAAGCAACTCAACCAACTTTTCATTCACAATAACAAAAACAATCCTAAAGAAAAGTTTATATAAGCTACCTCGCTTACACCAGAAGTGATTGTTATATAAATACAGAGTAATTACATCTTAAACCCCCTGCTTTAAGAGACAGATCTCATTGATCTGAAGTAGGATGCAAACCCTTTTTGTTATGCTGCGAAACCACCCCAGATTATTAAATCTGTAAGATCAGGTACTGTATGACCTAGCTCAAACATGCAGACGCCTGCTACACTGCAGGATGCCTCACCTGTCAGTAACCACAGGAAGAATAACTAAGCACAGGACAATCGAATCTGACTGCACCCCAGTGACTGCATCCAGTTGGTCTTACCACACTTTAGCATACTTGCCAATTGCTACATCCCAACCAAGTCCCTTCCTCCTCACCCTGGCAAAGTTACATAGGACACCTAGTGTGTTAATGATGTTTCTCAGCAGACCTGGTTTTCACATATGTCAGTGTCACAACCACCAAAAAAAGAAAAAGGCAACAAAGCACATGGATTAAATTCAAAAAGAAACCCAAAAAAAACACACCACTCAAAACTGAATCAGCCACTCCATACCAAACCTTTCCTCTGAAGGTAAGAAACTCACCTTAAGGAACTCCAAGTGGGCTGAGGAACCCACCCAGGCCAGGAGGCCTTGTTAAGGTCACCTCTCCACAAACAGGTCCCAATGAAGGGCCCAAGTGCATATACCGATGTGTTTAAAATAACAAAAAAACAAACAAAAACCAAGAAACAAGCAAACAAAACACGAAACAAAACGTTAAAATACCATTTTGGTTTACTCGAAATGTTTTCTACTTGCAATACCATGTCCTTGATCTGGAGCATTCTAAACCCAATGTTTCGTATTAAAACTAATCACCTCCTCCCAGATATATCCAGTGCTGATACACATTTTTGTAAAATTTATGCAGTTTTAATGAGGAAGAGTTAGGGTTTGGTTTTTTCAAAGAAAACTAAGCAATTCTCACTGACTTCTTTGCTTTGCAACCTTTCAACCACACACGAGAAAAGAGTTGTCTTTGCAGTGACACCTGCAGTGACTCCCTCTAAGCACATATGCAAGCAGGCAGTGCCAAAACATGCTTCCTAAAGTGATGCCTGAGAGAAGTTTTCGGCCAGAAGACATCCATATAGGAGTTGCAACATGAAAACTTGCAGAGGGGAGCAGATACGTGCTACCCTGCTCAACCGCCCCAGCTGTCACAACGGGGCATGTGGAGCAACCGGGCAACAAGATCTCACCTATGCTATGTCAGCACTGCATTTATTAAGCTGTTTTTCATTTATGCAAGTTGGTATTTTAGCCTTCCTAAACCTCCTTTCACATTCTCCTCACTGCTTAGAGAAAAATCCACAGGAACAACCGTTCCTGCCTGCTCCTTCTGTTCCTGACTTTGCACCTGTGGCTCTGCCATCCTTCAGGCACCTGGGCAGAAGCATCAGCTGGGGCCTGAGCCCTCGACCTGCAGCAGGGCTATCCTGCACACTGGTATTGCATCATATGCCCAACGAGGCTTTTTAATCATCCTGATGATGACAGCTTCCCTTAGGGTGACTTCAATGGGCTGCCTCAGTCCTCTCTGACTGAGCATAAATCACAGCTGACTTGGGAAGAGAACCAAGCACCTCAACATCTTGAAAAACACAGCCAGTGGGGAGCTGTAAAGATGCAGACACTTTATAGATCTGAAAACTACATCTGAGCATCAAATGCTAAATCTGTGCTCGGGGGCACTGCGGATCTCTGACACTTCTGGGAGGACACTGAATGCATAAACTTACGGATGGATTACACACATTACGCCGATACGTAAATACAGCGGTTTCATGCAGTAGACAAACTGTTTCTCCTGCCATTTAACATAAACTACCTGCTTTTACACCCTAGTTAAGAACACTTCAAAAAGAAGCACTGATAGGAAAGCAATTATTTGAGCTCCAAAATTAGGCAATGAATCATTAACTGTCTCTGAAACTAAACCCCAAACTGTACAGACCGACGATCCACATGATCAAATCTTTGCAGTCACTTCAGTAGATTTCCAAGTGGCCACCATCACGTGCCTACAGGGATCAGCCTGCCGGACCAAGGAGGAGTGTTACATTACAAGCTTTGTACTCATGGCAAGCATGTTAATAAAATAAATAAATAAATAAATAAAGATCCATTTTATTATTGGCAGCACGGCAGCCCCATGCAAAAACTTCAAAACCTCTTTTCATTTTGAGCTCACTCTAATATTAGTTAAAAGAATATCGAATCAACAGCATCTTTTAATGTTTAACCAGACAGCTACACTTGTCCCTGGTTAAACTCTGCCACACTGGAAAAGGTCCAGAGATTAATTTGGTTGAATGAATTTGGCTTTTAAACTAGACAATAAAATTTACTAGTATAAAAGCTTAAATCCCAACTGGCAATGTAAGGATGCCTTAGGGTACACTCTGCTTCTTGCCAACACCACATATCCACCTTTAAAGCTCTAAAATAAATCTCTGACTTTTGTTTCTACATGTATAGGCATATACTATGCTTACACTATAAAAAATCAACACTGACTTGCAAGGGTTAATAATATGATGCTTGCTAATGTATAACCTCAAAACTGTAGAGGACTACAAATAACCTACTTCTGCAAAATTGGGAATAGGAGAAAGGAAAAAAAGTTAAATCTGCTCTTCACCAAGATAAAAGAAGCAGAAATACTGAATGACAACAGGACTCTGTAGTCACTCTATTAAACTGCATTGTTATCTTTGGCATTAAGTTCATCATACACTTACTACTATTCTAGCAAGCACCTTTTTTTAACAATACTTAGCTGTCTTCTGTCATACTTGAGGAACTACAGAAAACAATCTCTGTTTCTAAAACCATCATTATGACAATATTGCCTTCATTTTCCCATTACCCAGCAAGGTATGTACCATTTTCTGTTAACAACTGACCTGTTGTTTAAACAAATATATTCAGAGCATGCAGGTCTATGACTTGTATAAACAGAGAACCAAACTGGCCTGGCCTACACTCCTGAACTCTCCACGCCCGTGGGTGGAGACAGCAAAGAGCTGAGGAGAATCCAGCCCATAATGTCACGAAGGAAGCAAGGGGACAGACGCACATCACGCCGCACTGTCATAAACACAAAGTCTTCCACATCATTATGTGCAGCCAAGGAGGCACTTAACACCTACAGGGCTGCAGGTATTCTCTTTGCTTGACTTGAAACAGCATCAACAACAGACATGAAACCAACGATTTCTTATTTTTCAAATCCTGGCCTGGTAACACCAACACCTTTTCTTTTTTTCTTTTTTTTTTCTTTGTGGATGTGTGTGTATGTGCCTGTGCCCAGGCAATGCTAGGCTTAGGGTGACTGAGTCATACGATCACCCGATGGGGCCAGGCTGGGCCACCACTGCTAACACTGGCAAACTCCTACTCACGAGAAAGTGCCTCTCAAGTCAACGAGACTCCTCAGATGAGTAAGAAGTGCTCACTGATGTCAGTGAAGATTACCCATTGAGGGCTTTGAAGTTGCTATTTTGTAGTGGTGGGTGTGGGTGTGTGGGTGTGTGTGTGCACATGCACAGGAGCAGACATGACTCTAAAAGCCATGAATTCATCATCAACCTACAAGGTAGTATGGCTTACAGAGAAAAGCAGTCAGAAAGTGAGATAAATGACCCTATGCCATGACCTCAAGGTAGGAATAACCTGGGCGTAGGCGGTACCTACCGATACCAGGATTAACATGACTCAGGGAGTACAGGGCTGAAATAAAGTATTCAGAGGTACAAAATAGATGCCATGAGCACATCTCCTTCTGCCAGCCCAGTTCCCTGTCATCCTGCTCCACTTTCTATGCCACAGTGCATATTCAGCACACCTAATGCCAAGCTCCAGCCTAATGTATGCTGATGTAAATTTAAACTAACACGACCAAAGTAACTGGAGAAACAGCACCAAAATGCACAGTAACTGAGCAAGGTTTAGTCTCTGCGGTCAAGTTGATGCAATGTCCTAAAGTGATGGAATTTGTATCATTTTCTGACCACTGTCTAGAAGAAATTACAATGCCATTTATGTGTCCACGGCCTGTGCCATCACTTCACTTCCAGCTGCACTGCTCAGAAAATACGTAAAAGAAAGCTTTATATCTGTGCATGTTTACTATGCCACACAGCTCTTACTAATAGGCTAAATTACCAAAACCAAAAAGTTGCTGCTGCTGTTTGCAAAAGGAAAGTATCTTTGCAGTGAAAGAGAATTCCATACACAATTCACTTTTCCCCAGGAAAGAAAGTTGTACTCACATGATTATACCCATGCTATATGGCATGCTAAACCTTTTCCTCCTTGGTCACTCACCTCTTGGGTGACTTTTCAGTACCACCCCTCTGTAATGGACACAAAGAGAATGGCTAATGAACCATCCTAGTATCTTCCACGTAGCTGGCAGGCTAATTTCTGGAATGACCCAGGGACTCTGGCATTGACGACATTTCTAAGTACCCATGGAGTGATGCAGAACCGGAGCCCTATGGTGCTGTTTTCCTGCAAGCCTGGGACAGGACCGGCTCCTGCACAGAAACCAGCTGAGTTTGGAGGAGAGCAGAGGACACTTCCACAGAATCACCACATAGGCAGCCTTCAGTACCAGGAAGACTGTGGCCAAATTTTTGCCTCGTATTATGCATACACATTCAAATGCCAGATGAGGATCAAACACCAAAGTTGGCTTCCCCCTACTGTAGTAAAATGCACAGTAAATTCAATTCTAATAACTTACTATTGTGAAGAGGACTGAGATAATTAACAGACTTTTATTAGCATTTAATTTGACAGCAGATATGCTTTGGAGAACTTTAATGACCCCTTAATGGATCCATACAACCATACGTACACAGACGAGATACAATCAAGTCCTGGGACTTATTCTTACTGTGTGTTTGTACACATCCCAGAACAGCAGCAACAGATCATCATTGCTACTGGGTGCCACCATATGACAACAGCTTATAATTATACTCTCTTGATAAATCATAATCTTCTGTAAGCCTAAACCACTGACTTCGTGTCAGATAAAAACAGATGCCTGCTGTGTTCCCACGCACCTTTACCTGACCATCATGTTGTGGTTAGATGCAGAGGATGATTGTTAGCAAAAGGACCTGATCAGAGCTACAGAAGCCTGGAAAAGGGAACTGTTCCAAGTCTTCATTTTATCTCCTTTATAATGCTAAAAACATAAAGCTACTACTTCTTTTTAAGAGAGCAGAAACATTATACCCAGCACATTCTTTTCAAAAGTAATGAGAGTTAAGGCTGTAGCAGTAAAAGTCATGTCTAGAAAATGTGCTTTCAGGACAGATTCATGACAGTATTCATAGAAAAGACAGGGGATGAACAACAGACTTCCCAAGTGCTTTTTTTTTTTCCCATGGCTGTTTTTGCTGACATGCATCTTTCACAAACCCAGCTAGTCCTAACAAATTCTATTCATTAACAGCAATTTCTTTGTTTCCTTTTTTAAGGAAGTTTGCTACCAGTGCTAAAAATTAATCAGTCTTATGCGGCTGTTAGCATCGTGCCTGACATCCTCCCAGCCCTTCTGTGCCAACAGCCTGGCTTCTCAGCATAGCTTCGTCCTTCTCATGGGCCCCTTGCAACACCCGGATCGCTCCCGTTTTCATTCTGAACACAAACCTGCTCCACTTCACATTCCTCCTCCAAAAACTCTCATGCTCAGCATGCCACATCCACCCACTCATCCCAAGTCTCTGCCACCTTCAAGTTCAGAAATGTGCAACAGCCAGGAAAAAGGGATTGCAGAGCAAAGTACACCTGGGGGACAAGAGACAGGAAACGAGTCTACAATAAACGGTGATTAGTGCAGAAGAACCAAGTCTTAAGTCTCTTCAAGTAACAACACAGAAGAAAAAAAATCAGTTACCTCATGCACATGCAAACACATGTGCTTGTCCAACCTCCTCTTCTTCTGTTTAACATCTCCTCTCCATCAGCACCACCACTCTAATTTTTCCCTTGTGATGAAGCAGAACTACACATGCTAGGCACCAGACAAAACACCAGGTATCTCCCATATCCTGCTCCTGCAGAGCTCTGCACACTCCCCATCTCGTTCTGGTGCTGCTACAGGATGGCAGAGCAGCACCAGAGACCACCCAGCAGACCAGTGCCACAGGAAATAAAACAAATCTCAGTCAGACCCCATTAATGCATCCCAGACAGCGACATCCCGCAACACTGTACAGGGACATGATGACCACGGGAGCTCCAGCCACAACCTCAGCTTCATCACTCACAAAGAAAAGCATCACCAAAGGGCAATGATTCTTTTACTACCTTAACACAGATAACTACAGATTCCTGCCATGGTGATTCCTGGTGAAACAGAGATGCCCACCAACAGAAACTCAGCGTCCCTAGGTACAGGGGAAAGTGGTTCTCCACCTTCAACAGTTTTCCTGGACACACACAGCTCCTCCAAACACCCATTTTCTCCTCTTTATTTCTGTATGATCTTGTTACTGTCTTTTTTCCTTTAAGGCTGTGTCAGCTCATCACACCCTGTTTTCTTCTCCTCCAGCTTTTCCTGTGCCTGCTGCTTGCACCAGCTCTTCATCACTTCTGAGTGAAGAGACTGATGCTGATGCCAGACATGAAACAGCTGAGAGACCTTTACAAGTGAACCAGCTCATGCTGGCACAGCTCCGCTATCCCAAACACAAGGTGTAATTACCTTACTTGTGGGTGGAATTACACAAGAGTAATTCTGGTTATCTGGTCTTCAATAAACTTCACAGAGCTGCCGTAAGATTCCGCAAGAATTGAGTTATGCCGGTCAAAATCCATTAGACCCTAACAGCATGGGAGGAAAGTAGGGAGGACTGTGTGAAGAGCATTTTTATTATTTGTCCGCAAAATTATTTTCCTATCTTCACATACTGCTATACCAACATAGATATTTTCTTTTTAAAAGAAGATTCAAGATCAAAACTTCATTTTGCATATTAAAATGAGAAACTGAGATTTAAGTCCTTCAAATACTGTTATCTTCTTCAAACTGTAAAATACAATGAATAAAGCAGAATAAACCAGGTTTGTAGAAAACAAAAATCTGTCTCATGTCTAGCATCTTCTTAGCTGTCAGACTCTCAACTCTGATCATCTTGGCCGTTTTCTTACATATTGAAGAGAGTTTAGTTTAAGAGAGAGTGTTCTTCTTCCATGGGGATCACAGATGACAAAGACTGTACCAAGCAATGGGGTTTTTTTCCCTCTTCAGAAGAAGTACCAACTCAGAGGGCAGTATTCCCAATCCCACTGAGCCAGCAGGACAGCTTTAGGCTCCCTACACACTTCAGAGTAACCTGATCTGGTCTGCAAACCAAACTGCAGGAGAAATACTTGAACCAAAATTCAGATAAACTTCTTGACTCTGCGACAGCCCTGGGCTGCTCATCCTTCATGAATTCCATTACGTTCTCTCTCCCATCCCCCAGGAGCACAAAACTCACAGAAGAGCCACGTTAAGCAGGTAACAGCCTGTCTTCCTCTCCAGTCTGGTGATACAAGTCTTGATCCTTGGATACCAGTGTCAGAACCTGCAGGAAGCTTGGACAAGCTTTCTGCAAGGACAGAAGAAGACCTAGCCTTTAGAAGGGTAAGGAATTAGCTTGATCTCTTGCATCTCAAGGTCCCCGTTTCTTTCCCTTTTGCCAGCCTACCAGACCAGCCAGTCCCCAGAGGATTCCTTTCAAGCTTGTATATTCCACTCCTTTAACAAACCAAGCCAGCATTTTTCTTCTTAAATTTCTTGTTCTCCCCCTTATTTTCTGTCACAGCCAAGGACACAAAAACAATTACAGTTCTCTCCACCAATCTTGTGCAGCGTTCCACATCTAGCTAAAAAGTTGCAGAAGTGTTCACCTGCTATTTCATTGCACTTCACTTGACAAGTATTGAAAAGCCAAATAAATGTCACTAGGTTATCTCAAGCTGTACATCAGGACAAGGTAGCAAGGAGTGTGAAAGTCACAGCACCTTCCGAGCTAGATAGCAGAAGATAACAGTAATATCTAAAGGACTCCATCATGTCTATCATCCTTTTATGAGAACTCAGAAGGGATACCTTGGTTTGCAACTCTATCGCTAGCTCAGAGATGATTGTGTGACCTGCAATAAACAGGTGGCAGTTAAAGGATTTTGTCATGCAGAGGTACACAGTTTTTTTGCAGGTTAGAACAGGACACACAAAAGCCACCAGTCTGTTGCATAGACTGCACATCATACACACTGTTGTTAGTAAGAAATGCCCTGGGTTCTGCACTGAAACAAGAGACAACAGCAGGCAATTCAGCAGCAAGTATTTTATATTTTCTTAGTGGCCTGCATGAATTTCACAGATTATTGTTTTGTACCATTTTTCAGACTCTTAACAAGCCAAATCACCCCTTTACAATACCTAGGTTCCTTAGACATCTACTTCAGAATATAAAAATCTGAGGGGAAAGGCTGCTCACAATCTAGAAACCCCTTTTAAACTCCAGAAACCCTCCTTATAAATGCATGAAACTTCGAAGTGAAATATTAGCAATCCTCGCCTTTTGCACTGCTTACTTTTGTGATGGCAACCTATAATCCCTAATCAACCTAGAAAATAAATGACCGATAAACCAATCTGCTTGTAACCCCATTAACAGATTCTGGCTTCAGTATCAACAGGGTAATTTGCTGAGACTATTTTTAATCTCAACTGCTAAACCATTAATCCCACAATTTCTACATAGTATTTCCACCACCCCCCAAATTTACTCAAGGTTACCAACAATTTTGCCACTCATTAAAAAGCAGATAAATAAATAACATTTGCAAATATACACCTCCTGGCACTGGAGAACTGACAGACTCCGATTACTTGGCTGATCTCGTTAAAGCCATTACTTTCTAATTGGAAAGAGTCATTCAGAAGCAAAGCTGTGTGTCTGGCATGTCACTTGACACCTGGTATGTACCACTCATGATAAGATGAACTCTCCAATATGCTTGCCACAATGAAAAGAAGTGGGTTATTTCATCATACCACTGATAGTCACAGCTCTCTACTAAAATCTGTTCAAATTTAATGGGACCAAGGTTATCAACATAAATTGTCATGTTTTCTCAAACTGGCTTTAAAATATTCTCCAACTATCATTATTAATGTCAGTATAAATTATGCATTGAAGATCACAGCATTCATTACTGAGGTAAAATTTATCTGGAGGGAAAGAAAAAAAAAGGGACAAACTGAGCAAATCTAATTAAAGTAAGTATTTATAGATTTCATACAGCTTTTCTCTTCAGTGATGAAAATACTTCTTTAAAAAAGATCTTAAGCATTCACAGAGCCATCAAAAACAGTACCAAGAAAGCATTGTGTTAATCAGCTAAAGGTACAGTTACACACAGGATGTTGCAAAGGGACTGATGTGAGAATACACGAGCCTGGTAGTTTATCCAAGGATGTATCAACGTGCTAGCACAACAGTCTGGAAGACAGACCCTTGGTTTCACGTAAGCAGCTACACACAGGAGGAAAAGCTGTATTTAGTGTTGGAAGGGTGGTGTTTAATGCTCCTTTCAACTTCTATAAATTACAACGTCAGCCATTCCTAATTGGTATACGTTAGCATTCAAACACCACATTGAAATTAGAAGCTTAGCAGTTTTTCAGTACACTTATAGACACTTCACACCAACACATGAATAACCTTGTTGAAATATTCTAGAGTCCCAAGGTTAAAAGAAATTACTTCAGGAGACAGATGGTGAGCAACTGGTACCTCAGTGAGGAGTGCCACTGACTTTTGAAAGTTCTCACACGATGCACTGTATGGAGCTAACTCCTATTTACTGCACACTTTGGGACTTTGCAGTAGAGCCTCATCTCCTGAAACCCTGAAGATGTGCATCGATAGGATGGCACAGGGGAAAGAAAACCTAAAAACACAGCTCCCAGGGAAATCCAAATCCAAAGGGGAAAATAAGATATCTTATTTCCCTAATCGCATAGTTTAAGTCAATCCTTAAGCTGCCTGATTCATGGTTTTATCATACTTGAGGCTGCCAATACTGGTACCAGCTCACCAATACAGGTGCCTCACAGTCTACCGCAAAGGAAGCCAGAATGCATCCATTAAAAGAGACAACTAAGCAACCTCTGTGTAAGGACTGGAGGACGGGGAGGAGCGGGGGGGAGAGAAAGACTTTGCAAGCACATACTCAACCATCAAAGGAGCAGCTCTAGTTTCAGCCAGCAGAGACTGTAACACCTCGCCCCGCAATCCTTTACAACACACCGTGTCACTGGCTATTGTTCATAACTCTTCCCGCAAACCATTTCAACATTCAGAGAATGACTATTTCTTAAGGAAATTATTTCAGAAGGGAAAAATATTGCTTACTCATGACCTGGTATCATTGTAACAATGAGGCAAAACAGCTACAGACAATTACATTGCACAACCCTAAATGCATCTTTTATTGTACTAGATTTCAGAAAAAGAACATTTGAAACACTGAAATAAATCAGAGAATAAATGTGACTTGTTGTCAGCTCATACAATATGGGTTAAATGCTACCATATGGTGAGTGCGCACACGTTACCCTTTTAAAAACAAAGAACATGGCTAATTTCATTCCCAAATCTATTTTTAAATAAGTAAACGTGAACATTTTAAAATTAGGCTACAATTGTGACTAGAACACCTCAATTTCCACCAGCTTCTCTCCCTCTTTCTTTACTGAAAACTAACACCACTTCACTGCTCACCATCTTCTTGAAAAAGACAAGGAAAAATTACTATTCAGTCAGCTTTATCCCTGTAATAAGCCAACAGAAGCATTTCTATGCAGTGTAAAAATAGTGACAAGCCAACTCACCGTTCTTCCTTTATTATACCTGCCGGAAAAGCAAAGCATGCGTGCGTGTGTGTCTGTGTGTGTGTTGCAGTACGTTAAAACTCACTGACATACGAGCCGGTTTTCAGCAAACACTCACAACAGGACCTGCCTGACAGACAGAGCTCTCGTTTTCTCTGCACCCCCAGCATGTACTGAGACATACAGTTTCGGTACACTCCCAGCCAAAAAAGAACAAAAAAGAAAACCAAAGGAAACACGTATGAAATACATACAGGGTAGCTGAAGTGGATGCAGTTGGTTTGAAAATTGTCTAGCCTCTGTGCTGAATATTTGTTTTTATCATTATACTATAAATGAAACATGTCAGGCATCTAAAAATAGCTACAAATTGTAATTACATCTGCTTTGTAGTTTCTATTTTACTTTGAAAAGAAGATTAAAAGCTAGATCATTTTAGAAACCAGCCTTAAAGATTTGGGGAGCCACAAAATTCTTCTACTTTGCAATTTTAAGTACACTGCTGGAAAGCATTTCCTTTGGGACATAAATATGACAGCCCCAACATGGAGAAGCAAGCTCCCAGCACCACAGAGTAGATGGCAAGAAAGAAAAGGGAGAAGAGTAGACAAAGCAAAAAGTAATTTCTTAGAGATTCTAAGAGTGCCCTGATTACGGATGTAATACTATAAGCTTTAATTAGGAGCTAAGTGCTGTGTGCTAAATTCATCCCCACATCCACTGCTGTAAATTCAGTCGCTCTGCTAAAGTTACCTTGGGTTTTACCACGATGGTACAATAGCAATGCCAGGCCTACAGCTTCTCCAACAGCCCATAATGAAATGTGGATTTTGTTGAACAAGTGTTAAGCTACACAATATCCTACTGATACAAATTTAGTTCTTTTCCACATGCAATCACTTAAATGAAAGGTTAGCAAAAATGAATTTTAAGTAGTCTTCAGAAGGTAAGCAGTCTTGAATCCATGGAAAAGAGCCTCTGTTCCTCCATGACTTAAAACAGTTTAGACCAGAGTCTTCAGCAGCCCATGTCCCTGCAATGGACACTATGTGCAACGTTAGGTCACAACCTGGGAGTGGTAAATAAACAACTTATCTTACAGCAGACGTGTGCTACTGCTATGAGGCCTGCTAAAATTTATTAGGCAATAAATAGTTTGGTAACAGCTTATGAGATCCAAGTTCTGTCCATTCGCGCACTAATTTAATCTCGGAACACACGCTTAATGCCCTGCGTGCGTTTGCACAAGACGCCGTTGCCGTAATGCAGTTTCAGGAACGCAAGGAGAAACTGCTAACACCAAGTGTGTAACAATGCTGATGGGCCTCTGCAGATAACCAAGATGTACACAACATCAAAAAATGAACAGCCAGCGTTGAGTAATCATCACACCAAAAAAAACAGAGCTCGCTGGCTTCAAATGGCAAAGCAGGTTCAGCAGATCAAGAGACCAAACATTTGCTGACTAACAGTTAGGTAATGAAAGTAAACATTTGTAATGAAGTCATCATCCTAATGAAAGCCGTGGCAGTGTTAACTACCTGGACCATAATCCACTAGCAAGTCTTAATGCGGGCTCACTAACATAATATTTACTAGAATCGCTGCTGCTGGAAAAGGAAAGGAAGTTTCATTTACTTTTAACAGAACCGACAATCAAGAAATATTGCTATCTGTTAAGCTGTTCTAACTCTCAAGTACTGTACAGAGTTTCTGTGCAGTTACAGTGGGTAACTGAAAAACAGAATTTTGCCTTCAGTGTCTGAGTCAGAACAGCTTTATCCTAGCATTGAAGTGTATAAATATTTGCAGCATGTAAGATGTCTGCTTTGAAAAAGCAATGTTGCTCCAAGTTTCAAATATTTATATTGCAGATACCTAATCAAATAAATGTGACTTTTTTTTTGCCACAGTGTGGTTACGTATCTGGATTAAGTTTATGGCTAGAGAAAAGAAAATGACCATAGTAAGTTCTAGTTGATTGACTACCAATATAACTAAGGATTTCAGATTCACATATAGAAACTGTAATTCCACCCAGAATCACCCTCACGCAACTCCCTGTAGTCAATGGGAGTGGAAAGGGTGCTTATTACGGGGCAGCAGTGGATTCACAAGCAACAAGTCAGTTTTTAGGACGGTTGTACATGCTCTTACCCAACTGAAGAGTATCACATGGTTGTGAAAAACAGTATTAAGTCCATTTCTCCTTTCCATGCAGAAATCCAATGCCCATTCAGGCTTAAAAGGTATGCATCTACAAATTCATACTTGTGTCTCAAAAACTTAAACAAGCACATTTTCTTGTGAAATTTGCAAGCTTGGACAAGTTGCTTCCTGCAAAATGCAATCACTTTGCACTTCGGCTTTCTATTTTGATGAGTTTAAGAAACAGTATAGTCAAACCCAGATTTCCAGTTTAAATACACATGTACAGACCTCATCACTGGTCTCAATGAAAGCTTATGCACTGGATCATTCTACATACTGCATTTAATCCCAGAGAAGTCCTGGAAGTTCTTGGCATGAATTGAAGTCTTCACAGAAGTTAGGCCTTTAAAAGCTGACAGGTTTTGGATCATACTAAATATAGATGCTCTTCATTAGATGGGACCTCAGCATAAAACTCACCAGATCTTAATCACAGAGAACTATAGATAGATGACTGTAGATAACTATAGTTAAATGTAACTACAGACAGATAATACTTATCGCTAACTATAAATATATATATATACACATATATGTATGTATAAAAGATAATAGGTATAGGTAACTAAAGGTAACTGTTGAAGTCACCTGCATACGAAGACCTTGACAAAAAAATCCAAATAAACAGACTGCCCAAAGTTTTTAAGAGTTGGTGACTACACCATTTCTATGAGGACACTCTTCCAGGCTGCCCCCTCTGGTGTAAGCACCCACAGCAAGGGTGCATTTTAAAGGCTACTCATTTTTCAGTCAACTGAAGCCAACAGTCCAGCTTCTGAAGGTGATCGCTAAGATGTTAAGACATAAACATCCTCTTTTGCTAAAACGAAGATCAATTCAACAGGGAGAGATTCAGAACAATGGCACAGTCGTTTTCAAGTCCTTCAATGAATGCTTCTGTACTGATAATTGCTATTATTAAATCTTGGTGACAGCATGATACTATGACCAATTATAAAATCATACAATGAACCTAATTTTTAAAGCAAATACATTAGTCACTGCCACAGGAAAACTTTAATCTACAAAATGTTGTTCCGTTCTAGGCAGATAGAGTTACTGAGGTCACTCGCAAGTAACAGTAGGTAGATTTCACCCTAGAGTGATGTCAACTCTTTTCTTTTCTGTGATGCACAGAAAAATAGTCATTCACATTCATGGAGGGACTAATACATAATTTGTCTGGTACAGGAGTTTAGAAGGTTGTGCTAAACTTAGATAGGTGCCGTGCTAACAAAGACCACTCCTCTCCTTAAACATGTTTTATATTATTCCTTAGGACAATGTTATTCTCACTGATGCTTTGTTTTCTCTCTCCTTTCTGTAAGAATTATCTTTGCATATTAAACTAACAGTTTAGAGGGGGCGTTATAATGCCCTATTGTTCACACAGACTCCACAGTACTTATCACTAACTAGGTGTCACTTCAACATCTCTCAGTTTTATAGGAACTAAAGGCTTGAAAACAAACCGCAGGCAAGAATTTCTAGAGATAGTTAAAAACCAGTTTACACCAGGAGCTAGTAAAGGTGTGTTTTTGCCAGTAACACAGAGCCCCATGCAAATGACTTTATTATACAAAACTCACTCAAGACAGCTGTGGCAGCTACTCTTGTTTAACTAAAGATGTCTCCTGGAATATCCGCACCTTGATACTAATTACACCCCAGGTGCTCCTATGCAACTTCAGCTTCCAGTTTCAACGGCGGGAAAGCTCCAAAAACCACTGCGGCCCACCCTGGTGGGACAAAGTTGGGGTGCATAGAGGAGCAGATGACCAAGCTGATGATTGTGAGTTTGCTGTGACAGAGGTGAAGGACACCTTGGTGGAAAAACAAAGCGACAACATTCACTAACAGACAACTCATCCTAGCCAGCTGCCATGCACGAAACTACTGGAGCAAAACTACCAACACACTCCTTGCTGAGATTAAACTGTTGCTCCCATCATCACCACCCCTCCCTGGCACTGCTCCCCCCCCAAAAGAGCCAACAATGCAGTTATTTTCGGCCCACTGGCAGCACCCAGACTGGGGGGAAGCATATGGGGGCCTCACTAGAGAAGCCCAACCCACACCCGCTCGTGGGACCCAGCCACAAATACGGGGACATGAGCACACACACGCACCTGCTTCAATGAAGCATTCCTCCACCCCACAGCCATGTGAGCCTCACACTGCCACGCACACACATACCCACCAGGACCTACAGGCAGGCACACACATCTGGCTCCCATGAAGTACTGTAACATACCCCATCCCTGCCCTGCATCTGTCCACACACACTCCTATCCACCTGCCACAACACCGCTCCTGGCCCTCCATGCACCTGCCCTGAATGCAGCACCTAGCTCGCCAGCATGTACATGTACACACTCCCCCTGGCCCCATCCACATATCCCTCGCTGGGCAGAGGAGGGGCAGCCGAAGGTCATTGCCCTCCCACAGGGTCAACATCGTCCTGCTTGGTCCAGGACACACAGGGCCTTACAACATGCTGCAAAGCAGTGGTCAAAAATCAGGACACAGAGCACATCTCACAAAATAAAACTCTCAGCTATCATCCCACTCACACACCATGCCCGGGAATGGGGGCACAAAGGAAATTTGACATACGATTTTGGAGAAGACTTCCCCTCCCAAATCAAGATCAACCCATGTTATGCCACTCAGCTTTTGCTTAAAATTACGCTTTTTTTTTGGGNCCCCCTTCACCGCGGCACCCCCCGCGTCCCTCCCCGCCGAGGAAACTTCTCCGCTCGCTGGGAGAGTTCGGCTCCCCAGCCGGGGAGACGCTGGGTGCGAGCGGGGGGGCGGCGGGGAGCGCCCGGCGATGGGGACCGAGGGGAGGAGGAAGAGGAGGGGAGGAGGAAGCGGCGAGAGAGTTGCGCCTCTCCCCAAAAAGGTACTTTGACCCCGCACCGCTCTCCGGCTGACCGCGAATTACATATTTTTGTCACAGGTCGGATCCTAACGCACGTCGACACAGCGTCTAATTTACGAACTCATCAGCCTAATTTCATTATTTAATCATGCGCCCAGCAATCGTGTTTCCTTAAGAAAGGACTGACCTATTTTTGGCTGGAGATAAACGATCATGTTAACAGATGTTAATCTTGTAATCTGTTTTTCCTGTAAGCACTTCGCATACCCGCGTTTCAGATATCTAAAAAAAAAATTTAAAAATCATGCCCAAACGACTTGACGTCACGATTCAGTTCTTATTTTAAAAAAAAATAAATCTCGCAGTGGTTTCAAAGACATTAAATCTTTTTCACTTTATAAATGCTGATTTGTTCTGCCTCAACTCCCACAGGCTTTTATTTGCATTTCAAATTCCACAGGTTACACCAGTCGCCTTTTCAGAAAATGTACACCAACAATAAGGCAGCAAATGGGGGGGG
>VZTH01006162.1:328226-440425 GCA_013397815.1 Aleadryas rufinucha
AAACCAACCAACAAAAAACCCCCCCCCCCCCCCCCCCCCCCCTTTCCTATGGCTGAAAAGTTCAATTCTTGTTTTCCTGCCTGTTTGCGAAGCTCGGTTTAATCACGCCAAATCTGTGTGTGCCACAGGCGAGGGGAGTGTGTTTAGTCTATGGCTGGGAAGCCTAATTTAACGCTCGGTGCTAGACATCAAGGGTGTGGATGGAGCCTTTTTTTTTTTTTCTTTCTTTGTCTCGTAATGTGCGATGACGTACAATTGACACCGAGCATTTTTGACTGAGGGACGGTGTTATCTCGACGCCCCGGGCCGGCAGAACCCCATCGCCCCCGGGCACCCCAGCTCCGAGCTCCCCACCGGCGTCGCCCCCCGCCCCTGGCCCGGCCCTTCCTGGGCGCTCCGGCCCCGCGCCGCCCTCCCTCCGTCTTGCACTTGGGACGCGAACTGCTCCGGCAATGAGGAGGGAAAAAAATTGGGGCTGGGGGAGGCTTTAAATCCTGCCCTCTCCAGTGCTTATTACAAGAACCCTCGGAATAAAGGGAAGCGGTGGGGGTGGGGGGCAGCGAGCGAGAAGGGAAAGTTGGTAATGAAGGATACACGAATCATAAAATGTAAGCTATGTGTGATTAATGATCTGCACTAATTTGTATAGCAGGCGTGTTAAAGGTCATTGACAATTGTTGCTGCTTTCAGCATGAATGCCTGAGTGGGATGTGTTTGGGACAATCAAATTTAATTCTAATTCACAGAAGAAAAAATAACTAGATGTGCAGAGCAGCTGGTCAAAATATAGAGGACGCGCTTTAAAAAGTGCATGTTGCCTATTCTTCAAAGGCAGCTTCATTACATTAATGTGGTGTCTTTAAGTGCCTCAATAGTAAATAACGTATCTGGAATGTCTGGATTTTGTCCCTTATGCATCAGCATATTTTCTGCACACTTTTTCAATCTCAGAACAAATTGGGTGCCCAGTTACTCCAGAAGTGCAGCATTTTGTGGGAATTCTGAGTTCACTGGTGCCAGATTTACCTGTGAGTGGACCAGAGCAGATGTCACCTCTCTGAGCCTGAAGAATCCACCCCAGGCGCACGCCTATAACACAAGCGTGTAGATTCTCTAATCACAGTTTATATAGTACTTCAGTATTTCTTTACACAAAGAGTAAGAAATCCATTATAAATCAGCATTCCTGGGCAGTATTTAGAACTACAGTATTAAGCTAACAATTTCCATATGGCGAAAATTGACAAGTCAGAGCAATGAAAGGTGCATGAGACTTCTCAACTCCTCTACCTAACAATGTGATTTTTATGACCTACTCCTTTTCTCTAGGAGTCTGTACAGATTCTTTTCCTTAGACAGTAAAACATGAGAATGCACAACACAGTGCTTGCTCTGTGACTTGACAGAGTAATGCTTAAAACACTTAATATTTTCCATATTTGCTTCTATAGGGCCCAGTCTTATACTCCTTGTTCCTGTAAGAAAATAGGAGGCTACAGGGGTGAAAGGACTGGAAAACCCAACTCAAGCTTAGTAAGCGAGGGGTATTCCACTTTAATGGAAAGGCAATTAAAAATTCAGAAGATGCAGAGACCTTAAAAACAATCAAGTGGTATATTAATTTCACGGAAAGTCACCAGCAGAGTTCCTCTGTCCATGTAATTTTAAATAGGAGATTTTCTCACATTTCTTCTGCTGAGTCCAGCACTTCTGGGTTTTAAAAGCAAAACTGAAACAGTGTAAGAATTTATATACTTAAAAGATACACAGGATGAGTTTTCATAGTATCATCGATGTCATTAGAAATTTCAGGTAGAGATGATGTTCTTAATTTTCAATTTGTTAGCAATGTACCATTTCCATGGGTGACTAATTTGTTTGCAGACAGTTTACTCATTTTATCTTTGCCAGAAATCTTCCAGGAGATGTCCTCCAGTTTCAAATTCTTTAAATTACAGTATTTCATATGAGAATGTCAGCGATATTAATGGCTCAATACGTGTTTTACTATTTATAGAGTCGCATGTATAATAATTCTGGCTAATGAAATAGTTGGAGCAGGAAAGCATTTATTTACTTTTGCTATGGTCTAATAAATTATTTGTTCAGCGTTTGGGACCAGGCTTTCTCAAGTTAGGGAAAATGGCAGTTTGATGAAATTCTGTGCGATGACTTGTCTGCATAACTTAGCCTTAGGAGTGATTGGTGGAAGTTTAGATAAGAAAAGGTTCCGGAGAAACACTGTGGTAGAGTAGTGAGGAAAAAAGGCCATCTTTGTAAAAGCAAGGCTGAAAGCATAGATAAATACTTCAAGACAGGCAAACAAGCCAAGTTTGGATTACATTTCATATATACGTGTGTGCGTATGTGTGTGTGTACATGTCACATACACAGATACAGTCAGTGAAATGTAATCTAGGGGAGTCAGTCTCTATTTTTCTGTGTGCTTGCTTAGAGTTACTCAGGTTTTGTGCCAATTAATATTTTCCGTTGTTACAAATCTATCTGAAATTCAATTTAAATCTAAAACAGAGATTTTGCTCTCAAACTGTGCTTGGTCAGAAAAAAGAGCACACAAACTGATGACAAATAATCTTGTATTACTGTCTACATTCTAAACCAACCTTTTTCTTGGTGTATCTGGAGATACAAAAAGCATATGCAGAAGTTACCAAGTGGAAAGCACAGGCGGCTCTAATACCCATCTATGTCTGCAGATCACCACACAGAAGCATTCCCAGTAAAGCTTTTAAACAACAAACTCACATATCTGACTCCTGTTAAAATGGGCCATTCTAGCACTGGTGTGCTTCCAGAGTTTCTGTGGATGGCACAAATTTCACTCTAAAACAAAATGGTTTTAATTAATAACAAGCTTATACACTTGGGTTAAATACATTGACTTCTCATGTGCACCACAACAATCTTTCTCTCCTCTCTAACCATCCCTCAGTAGCTCCGTAGTGTCAGGCTGCTTCCAGAGTTTGTACTATGAAAATACACCCCAACCCATTAAAGTTTTGCACACCAGCATACTCCGGCTCTGTGTGGATTGAGGTCAAGCTCTTGCACCCTGTTAATTTATTCAGGCATAAATCTAGCAAACGGATTTGAAAATATTTTTCCATTTGGAAAGGTGCACATATTTCATGATCTGACGTGTCTATTAATGTGTAACAGCAATAAGCAACTTGGTCATATCTGTTGACAAATTGTATCAGGTGTCAGGATGTGGTCATAACCTCTTTACTTTCTACTCATATGTATTGTGCCCTTGCTATCAATGTAATTGCATCAATGATAAAGGATGACTGGTGTTTGTTTCCATCATCTCATTTACGGCATGTAATGAGTTTTTCCTTATGGCAGAAATAATCTGGAGACCTTCCTTGAAGAATCAACATTTTTAACTCTAATGTCTTTCATATTTGCCCCTACCGCCAACACAGTTGCTAGGATATAGCCTGATTTTGATTTTTTTGTGCTTTGATCCTGTCAAACCCACATTTTTTACACTGAATTATCCAATATTGCTTTTACAATGACACTGAGGAAGAGAGCAGAAAAAGTTAATATTGCAAATAAGTACAGGCTCAGCATACACGGTTATTTTAGGTTCATGGTAAATGTACCAACTTTTCCAGTCCTGGCAGTCAGATTTTCTCACCCATATGTAATTTTATAAACTACATCATGGCTTCACAGCAGGTAGGGAGCCCACAAACCTGTTCTTAATTTCAGCTTAACTGAAAGAATCTCAGCAGCTGGTTTCAGAGTAGTTGATTCAGACTTCCACAGATGTGGCCCATAATAGGTTCAGAAATAAAAAAGAATTAGGCCACAAAGTAGAATTAATTTCAAGGAAGACAAATTCAATAAGGATGCGACTTTTAAGATTTTTTTTTTTCTTTGAGACAGAGATCATTGGGAGGGCATATTTCGGTGGCCTCATGGCCTGGCCATGCTGTCTACCAATAGTAATACTGCACTACACTGATTTTCTGGCACGCTGTTAGCGGGCTGTGCTCTCCCAAAGCAGAAAAACGGGCTATTTCTGAGTTTGTGTCGCCTCCTCTCCCCTCCCCCTCGCCCTTCTTATGTTCCCCCAAGCATAACTGATAGTACTGGAGTGCTTGTGCGCTTTTCTAACTGGACCAGACAAAGACGTACAATAGCTAAAAATGACCTCTGATGTTACAGCGAATGCGCTGCTTGGTAAAACTGGGGAAATTGGTTGCCAGCTCTAAACAATGTGTTATTTGGGGCTGTTTCACAAGCTTGAAATAAAGGACTACAGAAAAAAATAGTTTCACAAACGTTCATTTCTGGAGTTTAGTAAGGAGAAGAATTTAAATGATTTATGGAACGGCATGGCAAATACATCGTTGTACTATCTTCTGCTGAGTAAAAAATACCTCAAAAGTAAAAGTGGAACAAAACAGTCACTTGTCCTCGCTAACAAAATTTCCCTTGACATTCTGTGCAGTGGTCTAAAGTGGTTGAATAATCTTAGTTTATATGGTCTTTCAGCTCAAGCATGCGAGGAAAAAGGAACTTCAAAAAGAGAATATTTTACCTGACATGTACTATTTTAAGGCTTCAGTAATTAGAGAACTGCAAAGGTCAAAATAGCCATCAATATCACAAGCAACAGAGTAGAAGTAACATGTTTGAGAGGAAGTTAGTTGGTTGGCTGTAACATAATATGCTGTAAGCACTCAGATGTAGATCTGCAATGACGAGCAGCAGAAGAAACAGTAAAAGTTAACCAGCATCAGATATTTGCTTGGCTGAAAGCACACAGGAACTTGCAGATGAGAAATAGAGATGCTTTAGAGTCGAAATCCCAGAGTTTATTGCTTCACTGCAGAGATGCTGCAACTTACACTGAGGTCCATCCACACAGATCCATTCACAGGCTGGAGTAAAAGTTTGCCAGAGTCTTCTAACCTTTCAGTGAGCCAGACAAAAACTCAGCATTCAGAAGCTCCCAAACCTTTTTTCTACCTTCTGGATCTCATTCAAATCAGAAATGTGTGTCATTAGCCTGGTTTTAGCATACTACTGCCCACATCTAAAGTAAAATCAGGAAATACTAGATTGGGGTGGGTAGCTAAGATGTTGCTGTGTATCTGCTACTCCTGAAACTCTGTGTGCCAGCCTGTATTTCTGAACTGGCATAAATTAAAAATGAGTAAAAGTACAATGATTACATCTGAAGCTGCAGTAGTTTGCAACAGTATAAGTCGTAATCAATGTGCAGAATTTTGGGGAAAATTATTTTGAGAACGGGAACTCTTCCAAAAACTTCCCACTATTTCTTTCATTGCTGATAGACCATTTTTCTTCCCCGCACAATTTTATGCCAAATTGGCTACTTTTCTAATTTCCCCATAAATCACGCAAAATTCATGATTCTGTTTTTCACATTTGGATCCACAAATCAACCAACTGAATTTGTTCTAGTCAGAGAAAGAGGCTGAAACAAACACTCAGGATCATTAGCATAAAATTATCAGCATAAAATTATCCCGACTTATAACAACAAGTTGCAGGCGGTTTCTCATTTGTTGCTTTCATAGGGTTTGAAAGACAGAAGTAAGTTAGGGAAGTTGGTCCACTACAGATTTTGTGAGGCATTTGCCTTTTTCCCCCTGTTAAACTCCAAAGCTAATAAACCCGGAGCATTCAGTAACAAGCAAGGCACTCATGTCAACAAAGACCTTACTTAGAGACGGCAAGGTTTTGAGAAACTTCTGTGGCGAGGATTTGAAGATATTTTAGTCATATGCAGTGCACTTTTGCTTTTCTGTTTCGTACAGTATAATCCCCTTTGCTTTCCCCCCTCTGTGTTTTAAAACGAGCACAGAAAAGGCTGAGTGTTAAACTACACTATTCAATTGTCCGGTAAGTACACAAATTCTGTTCAAATCAGAACAAACTTTCAAGTAGACAGAAAGGGGTATTTGGATTTCTATTTGGATTTCTATTTTATCCTGGAAACCCTGCTGAACACCAGTGTGATGGGGAATATAGCCATATCAGACCAACAAAAGGCTCCTAATGTAGTGAAGACCTCCTCCCCCCTCCTCTCCAAGGAAGCCGGCTGGCAGAGCTTTTGCTATCGGAATTGTTTGCAGAATAACCAAACTAAAGCAGCTCCCTATGTGGGTGCCTCATTCAGGAATAAGCAGCACTTTTATTCTAAAACACTTATCTAGCTTCCTGAAGAGAACAGGCTATTTGGAAGATATTTCTTTGTTTTGAATGTTCTTGTGGAGCAATACCTTATCTGGTTTTTTCCCCCCTTCTATTTACATTTTCATTTGCTTCTCTGACAAAAGCAGAGATGTACTCACTCAATAAAGCAGTTATCACATACACCAGCAACTCTTAGATTCCTTCTGCTGTTCAAAAGATTCCCAAGAACTGTCTTTATTGCAAAGGATCCCATTAATATCAATGGTGCAAACATCCTGTTTGCTCCTAGGGGCTTTATATAATAAAAGGGTTATGCTTTATAAAGTCAAATGCCATAGATCTGCATTTTACATCGGTAGTATGACAATGTTCTTGCAATGCAAGATGTACCACTAGTCATACTTTTATTGCTATGAAGTATGTTGCTGTGTAATACTCCACATATTTTTCCCTAACACATAAGAACATTTCGTGCCAAATCCCTCTATCATCTAAGGAGTCCAGGATCCTATTTATTTTGATGGAAGTTGGGGTAATAAAAATAATAGATTGCAAAATAACTGTGGTAACAACGCTGCCAAAAATGCTCGCAGAATGATGCTGTTAGTATTGTCCAAGCCAATGTTTTGTCTCTCCAGAGAAGAAGGATGCATATGAGTGTGTACTGTCAACTCCATTTGGTGTCACTAAGGCTGAAGTGCGTGTTGGTTTGTTTGTTTACTTGTGTTACAGAACTGAAGAGAGTTGGGTTCACTGTTTGCTGCTTAACGCCCTGAAGGCTCCACAGGTAGAACTGACACAACACAAGCATCTACATCTGTAGTCCACAGGACAGAGAGCATGAGACATAAGTGGGAAGAAGGGGTCAATGGGCTGTGAAGAGAGGCCAGGAGCCCTCTGGAAGTGCTCTCCTGCGTTGTAACTCCAATGAATGTTGTGGTGGTTCCAGTGCCAAGTCAGTGAGAGGCCAGCAACTGGAAGCTGGTCTGAACAGCTGAACATGAACCGCTGCCCTGAGCTGCAGGAACCATAGAGGGGTGGCTGGTGAGGCCACAGCCAGGAGCTCTGCTGGGGAACATGGGACAAAGCTGGCTAGTTTTGCAAGCCCCTACCCACCGCTGGGCTCTACATCTGCTCCTGAAGCCTGCTGTATTCCCACCTTTGCTTTTCAGAGTAAGCTACTTGGCGGAGCATTAACAGTACCTCTGCACACTCCTTACTTCATTCACAAGTGCTTCTGCAAGGACTATGTAAGTACATTAAGTTTATGTTCAAGAGTTTTCTACTGAGTTCACACCATTCTGCTGTAGGGCAGGCGTAGTATCCATAATCTGGCTATTAAAAAAGTGCTGGTGAATGGGATATTTGCATGAATGACCTCAGTTTTCACTTGCTCACTAGAACATTTTTAAAAGGAAGTATTTGCTTGGTTGGTAGCCAAGTGTTTTCTCCTTGACTACCAAATGTGTTTAGTCCATATTAAGGGTAAAATTCTCTCCAAAGTTCACTGTTAATTTCCAGACTCTGCAAGATTTGCACGCAAGAGACTGACAGCAACATTCTTATTTAATCATTTCCCACCGTATTTCAAAAAAATGTGGTTTTCCAGATGCTCCTGACTTCCAAATGCAAAGTGGAAAATGTCCAAAAAAGGCATTACTTCATCTAATGTCATTTATTTAGCACACATACAATCCTTCTGTCCTTCTTCTGCTTTATCACAAGCAAGGGGATGTGTGACAAGTTTGTATAACTTAAATTTCTTATCTGGACTTGCATAAGTGCACTCAGCAGCTTCCTCAGATGTACAGTGAATGGGAAATTCTATGAGTTTTACACTTAAACTTATTCGGAGATATGAATGGAAGAATGTAACCATCAAAGCTATTGTGGAGTCCTTCACTCCCTGACCTTAGGGCCCATAAACCCATGAATAAGTCACATTCATCCATGTACTAACACATTTTTTTCATCACTAATGCAAAATGGGTTTAGAACTCCAGCAATTAATCCAAGTTGAATTTCACTCAAACTGCTCACGAGTGGATACTTAGTCTTTGCCAAGGGTTTGTAGGACTTGTCCTCTCTTCACCCCATGTAGCACAGGTGAATGAGGAGAGGGGAAGGACGGCACCACCGAGCAGAGCTGATGTGGCTGATCTCAATCCCAGGCAATTACTGGCTGCCTGTGGCTGCATCTGCCCCTCCCAGCAGGGCAGTGTGTGCCGTGGTCCCCTCTCCCTGGGTATCACCTGAAGCTGCCACAGCACAGGATGCAGGAATAACACATCTCTGCTCTGCTCCCAAATCACCGTGCTGGGTCTGATCCCCATTGCAGCCATATATACTGGGTTTGGGGGGGACCCTCCACTCACTGCATAAGCCAGTTTTTCTTCTCTCTGAGCCTCATTTTCTGGTAGCTGCAAAATGGGTCAGTACTTTCAGAGAGCTGCGCTCACTACTGCTGTAATGAAATACCCTGAGACCTTTGCTGACCCTGGCAGAGCAAACCATGGCACAAGTCATGCTTGGTATCTGTGCTTGGAATTGTGTTTTGGCATTTGTACCTCACACAACAAGGGTTATATCCATTCAGCAATCTCTAGCGAAAGAGGTTTTGTACCTTCTTTGAGTTGGCTGCGCAACCAGAGTGAGTCAGTGACACAGCTAAAAGAGAATAAATACACTTTGCATAGAAGAGAAACTCTGTCCCAAACGTGCACCAGAGAAAAAAAAACAAGGTCTGCTGCAAATCCAGTACGGGTTTTCTTGCAGTACTCCAAGATGGTAGATCAGGAAGGCATAAGAAAGAAGCACCCACTCAGATAAAGACCTCTAAGATAAAAATATCTCCGTCTACACAAACTGAATATTAACAAAAAGGTTCAATGGACCAATTGAATTATATTTAGAGGATTTTTCAGTGAAAACTTAAACTTTTGTTTGTGTTCAGATTTGAGAAGTGAATAGGAAAAAATATCAATATCAATAAAAAAAAATCAATTTCTAAAAATAGTCCCCATCCCAGCTCTGGTTGATAAAATTTAATTTTGTTGTTTTTAAAAAAAAGAGTACCATCCAGACACACCTGTGAGCCAAGTTTTGACCTGATGCAATTTGATACAGGTGAGATATTAAACCCTGAAGACCAAGTTAACAATGGAAACAGTGGCAGACTGTTAACAGTAGTAAAGGGTAGTAGCTGCCATTATACTCGTAAGTTACACATTTTTCACAGCGTGGTGGGACAGCTGATAAACCCTGAACCTGCCTTGCTGCCTTTAGTTTGCCTGTAATTTGTTTCCAGGAATGACCTTGTGATTACTGATTAATTCTGCAACTCACTTCATGGGGAATTAGAACAACTAGAACATTTTTAATATCAAGAGCATTTTGCCTCATTTCTTCATTGTCTTTGTAATTTAAATATCCTGTTGTGTAAGCCTAAAGGCAGGAAGTGAGCTATACAAACCCTTACAATAACAGTATTAGGTTGCAGATAAGCCCATGTGCTCAGTGGTGTTGGGTAATTTTTTTTTCCCAAGGTAATACAAGTTTTGCCAATGCTGGAAGAAATGCTAGAATGCTTTAATGCATTTAAATTTTTCAAAATGAACTTCATCTGTTACACACACACACGCACACACACACTCAAAAATACTCTCCCAATAACAAGAAATTACTGTGGCCCATTATGCCAGGCTTTAATTATTTATCTTCACTCCGTATTTGTGTTTCTGCCATGAAACCCAAACCTTTTCAGCAGGCAGAGAGATGGTGGTGGGGTAGGCGCCTACCTATCCTCTCCCCCATTCTTTTCCCTCCAACTCAGCACTGTTTTAATGCAAATCAAACCCTTGGTGCGTGCATAGCCAGCACAGATATCCTTACACTTCATGCACCTGGCAGTCAGCTTTCCTGCCGAGGCTGCAGCTGAACTGGATTGTTTCCTCTTGTGGTGATTACACTTGGCTCTCTGCAGTAAAAGACAACAAGAACTTCTTACAGATGATAAACACACGCCTTTTTTTCTTTTTTAATATATACCTGGATTTATAGGCCTAAGGGAGAAAATTTTGTTAATGGTGATATTTAGAATTTCTCAAATGAATCAAATAATTTTTGCAAGCCAGACACACAATGAGCACTTCAAACCGTGAGCAAGCCATGTAACCTGCCAGTGCTGCATTTAACAAAAGTAGGACATGATTTCTGCATCTATTCTCCTTTAATAAGATTATGATCCTGACTGTCCTGTTCTGACTGCAGTCGGAGGTAGCGTTGTGCTGAGTGGCTCACGTGCAGTAGGCTTGTGTGCTTGCATAACTGATCCCGAATTACACACGGTGACTATCTATAGGTGCTAATCTTGAACATGACAAAACATTTGATCTCTCTGTGTATTTTTGCACAAGAACATTTGCACCCTCATGGCACATCCACGTTCATATCAAACGCATGGCATTATGCGTAATGAGATTATCACACGTTTGTGTAAGTGCAGTGTGAAAAGGAAAAATTGCCTGACGCTCTACCTTTATAAGGCTGTCTTCACAGACAGCTAAATTTTATCAGAGTTTAGCCATTTCTGCTGTCATTTCATGCAGCATCTAATTTAGGCCCAAACGCTAATGACAATTTCAGCCAAAACTGTTTAGCTGCTTCTGAAACAGAAAGCATGTTGTTTTGCTTATCAATAAACAGTCTGGATTTTCTCTAGGAATTGTTCTAGCACCTTCACAATTTGAAGCCAGAGTCTGAAAAATCTGAAGTCTCCCTATGCTAGGGCTTTGCCTTTTGCTATTCTCGTTACACATTTGGCTGTGTTATAAGTCTGTGAAAAATCACAGTTTGCACATGCTCCATCACTACCTCTTCAACTGGAGTCGCTAAATTCTAGGGTTCTGCTGTAACTGAGGATGCTCAGGTTTCTCACAGCTGGTAGCGCCGACTGAACCACATATGCCACGTCCTCAGTTAGAGACTATAGTGTCCCACTATTCCATGCTTGAATATATTATTCTAGGGTAGATTACACGGGCAAAGCCAAAATTTCACTATACTAAGAAGTCAGAGCAGTAACGTTGGGAAGAGTTCCAACAGCAGCTGCCAAAAGGGAGATAATTAATTTATGTTCATGAAGCGTTCAAATACTGCAGAACTGGTCACCACAGAAAAGCTCACGAGGAATTTAATTATTCTTTTTTGAGAGAAGCATTTGAATAAAGTTATTATGTGGCTGTGCAATTAAAGATGATACCATAAAGCGCACATATAAGGGGCTGAATGAACAGACTGAGTATTGGAACCCTCAGTATTGGAACTTTCTACGTTATTTTGTCTACACAACTTAAAAACACAGTAAAGAGCCTAGTTCCTTTAATTTATACATTCACACATTTACATGTCTATAAGTAGCTTGCCTCCAGTTCAAAATAATAAAATAATGGTGGACAAGGGGTTAATAGTTAATTGCATTTAACGATATAAAAAAGGCAGGAATAGCTTACCTGAAGTTATTGGAGACAATGATTTACAAGACATTGTGGATAACTCACAGCGTAGAACTTTCAGCTATCCTCCCTGAGATACTAAAATCTGTGATATCAGTGAAGTACAAAGTGAGAGGCTTTCTGGAGTTTCCATTCGTGTCCCAGCTTTTAGCAGAACAACCAGGGGGAACTGTCTACAATAAACTTGTCTTTGTCTTCACCTCTTCCAGCTTCAGTATGCGAGGAGCTTCATTTTCAGCTATGGAAATGAACCATTTCATTTTTATGAGATCTAATTTCAGTAGCCTACTTTGAATAATAAACAACAATTAACTTTCAGAGCACAGGGGAAGATGTATAATTTTTAAGGCACATCCTGATTCAAGGACTTCAGGATATAAGCTACCTAAGAGCAAGAAATTTTAGCAATAAATGAGAGAGAACGAAGTTGTTCCCAGTACAGTGAAGCTGTCAGTCTTTCTGTACTCCTGCCCTTGAAATTATATGCATTGGGCCTGATTCCCTGACTTCATTTGAGACCCCTTGGGAGAAAACTGAAGTAACATAATGTGGGATCGTATTCTTCTCCCAACATTTGTTTTTGGGAAGGCCAGTCTAGTGTGGTGCTTAAAAGCGTCACATGAACTGCACAGAGCTTACATTGTTTCTTTTGGCTTTCTGAAAGGGTGAGTACGGTATATCTTGTGCAGCGTTATTTCCTGAGAGCCTATTTAAGCAGGTTTTAGTGTTAACTTCAACTTCTTAACAAGCTTAAGTACAGCATCACATTTGATTTGGTTTTGCAAATGTCTGGAACTTTTCATGTGGAATTAGTAGATCTCAGTCTTCAAGCCTAATGAACTCAGATAAAACTCAGCAGGATGTCCTGTTGGAAACTAATTTTTTTGTATGAAGACAGCTCTTTGGTCCTCTTTTCTTGCCTTGCATTTGTTGACTTGTCTCAGAAGCTCGTAAGCTATCAGCTCTCTTATTGATCTACTCTAGAGTCACTTGAAAACATAATTTTGAAAGCAGCATTTCAGCACCTCTCCTTGTTTGATCTCGTTGCTGTGGCACCGTTTTTCAAGCACTAGGCTGGAAATCAATGTTGGGGGTTATTTTATGCTTAATAATACATATTTTTTAAAATCTTTACATCTGTCTAATTTTATTTAAAATGCCTCTCTATATGTTGAATTTTCTGCTTTATTAAAATCCGTCCGAGGATTCACATCTCTTCATTTTAATTTAGCTACAAATTGATTCTTAAAGTATCACATTTAATAGCCTTTGGGGTTTGATGCGCAAACTATTCTGACGTCTATTCATAGACCTTTATAATGGGACCCACTCCAGTTTATCCCTTGAACTGTCAGGCTCTTTGGGAAATAATAGCTCCTGACAGTTGTAGAGTTAAAATATAGGATTAATGATCAGCTTTTAATGTGCAAATGGGGTATTCAGCTTTCCTCTTACCCATCTTATTTAATGCAAATTCACTGTTGAAACAGGTAGCATGAATTTCTTCTCTCACCAAACATAGATTAATCTATCAGGGTAAATCCCTGAATCAAAATAGAAATTTAGATACACACCACAAAGTAAATACAGGGCACTGCATTCGTGCTGATTTATAAGCAAGTATTTTTCTTCTGCCAAGTCCATCATTTATTTTTAAGGTTTCAAAACCTCACTTTCACACAAAAATAAAAATAGCTGTGCATTGCAGCAACCAATTTAACCAGCAGGAAGGACTCTGCCTTTCTCTATTAAGTATAGCTGTAGAAAGCCCCATGGACTTTGATTTAATTGTTTCCAATAGTCCAAAACAATCTGCTACCTGCACTTAGTAAAAAGTAAAAAAGAAAAAAGACAGGGATTTCTACAGTGAAGCATGGGGGAGATCAGATGTTTTTATTAAGGGATTAATGACACATTTGTGATTCTTGGCCTTAGGAATTGTATGGTAATTGTCAGTTGGGGCATCCTATTAAAAAGCTGCCTATCTGTACAAAATTAGACTATTGTTTAGAAAATGTTATATACTCATGTAATTGGAAAATGCATTTTAAACATAATAAGAATAAGAAGCATTTGTCCATTATGTTCTGCAGTGATAAGCAGCACTGTGTCTGAGGAGCAGAGCACGATGAGTAGATGTTGGATTAAGGTGACATCTAGAGAACATTGCACCTTTCATAGAGTGTCTGGGGGAAAAAAGATTTTGAGGGTAACTTAAGTGAAAGTCAGAACATAAAAAGATGAAATAAACACTGAGTCATTCTGAAAAATCTTTCGTATTTAAGGCAGTCACACACCTGCCCATACATCTCTAATAACCACTAGCTTTCCCAAGCACATGAAACAGAAAGGTGTCCCTCAAGATATAAGACTTAATCCTTGCAGTGCCTGAATGCCTTAAGCTGCCAATAAAGAGAAGAGTGAACTCTGTTGTCTGCAATTATTCCTTTGAAAGGAGTCACATCAGAGTAACACACATATATAAGTACCCTGAGAAGCAAAGGAAGAGGGAGAAGAGCAAGAACAATGTGCAGCACATGGCTTGCATGCAACTTCTGTGTCTTCTATTATTATTGCTGTTATCTTTGCATACGTGCTTTAACACACTAACAGGGAAGGACACCATTAACGTTATTTTGGAAATCTGGTTCCAACAGCATCTAAATGGCCTCCAGGGATTTCTTTTGTTGTTTTGATAACAGTGTCAATTTACATGGATACTCTTCTCCCCTCTCCCCCCATTTCTAAGAATGCAAAGCAATCTATCATTAATGACTCTTGAGAAACATAAGGTAAATTTAAATTAACCTCACAGACATTGTTTATAACATCCTTACCTACTCTGCTCGTAATTTTTCACTGCCTTCTACCTTGTATTCACAGCTGTGCAAAGCAAGTCAAAACAGCAGTCAGGCAGCAGTGTTCTGCAGACATGTTGCATTCACATTGCTTTGCTGTAAATTAGGGACAATTCAGCAGAGAATCAGTGGTTGCAGACATTCTGGTAAATATATATGTATAATAACCATAGCAGGCTGTGGTCACCAGATGGACTAAAGGTGTTACCCGGCACTCAATGAGCTGGAGGATGCTTTAGCTACCTTATGCAATTTCTGACCCTTGCCAGCAGCTTCTGCCTCGCATGTGCATCCTGCATTGTTGTCCCAGTTCTGTAGGAGGCTGGATGGTGGAGCTGATTCCCTGGAAATAAAAAAACACCCAGAAAAGATAAAATAGACAAACAAATAGGAAAGACAAGAATAAATGATGATTTTCCCAGGGATTCAGCTGTCACCCATTTCACTGTAAGGCAGGACAGATCAGTAAGGGCCAAGGCCAAGATGAAGCAGTGGCAGGGGACAGGGGAGTGGAGGTTGCTGGAAGCCTTCCTGAAAAGTTGTTCATCCAATTACACCAGGACAAAGCAGAGTATTCTAAATCCTAACCAGGAAGCTACTTTCCATAAGAGGCTACAGCCAAACTCCAGCTTTTTCATGCCTTGCTGCACCTATGTGTTCCAGGCTTCCCTGGACAGAGGGGGAGCAATATTTTCCCAACACAAGGTGTTGTGTGTGTTGCAATAGGTGCACAGGGAGGCAGTTTGTACTTGGGCTTGGAGCCTTAATTTTCAACATCTTGGTGTTTTTGGTTTACAGTGGCTCCAAAACGCCTTCAAGCTTGCAAAATGGTTGTCATGCCTTGTCGAAGTTAAACCCACAGGTTCTAAATTATTTGGCTGTTTTTTGTATTTTGAGAACATTTTCTCTGGAGACAGGTTTTTATAGCGAGAGATGGGAAGTTTTTTTAGACTTTCTGCAAAACCCTTTTAGAATTCTTAAATGAATGAACTTAAAAAAAAATAAATTAAAAAATAGTCCTTGCATTTAACAAGTTTCACTGATAAAACCAATTTATTACTCATAATTGATTTGACTTCACAGTCATAGCCAGGAAACCTTAATATTTCTTTTTTGACTTGCTCGTTGGGCACTTAAAGTTAGAGATCAGAAAAAGTGCAGCTCACAAGAAGACAAAAAAGTTTTTACTAATCCAGTGAGCAGAGATTAACTGAGCTTAGAATTCGCTAATGAAGGGGAAAAACACTGAAAACAAGGAGCTGCAATATATGTCAGAGGGCCAGTTTGGGGGGACAGTGCAGAAAGGAGGGCTCCAAGGAATGAGGAGCTGCTGGTGGCTCTGGAGATTTATTCATTTGAAGTATCCCAGAAAACAGATCCAGCAAAGCTAGGAATCACAACTGTCTCCCAGGCACCCCCAGAATTCATCAGTGCACTAAACTCCAAAAAAGCACCTATTAATCAGAGGACACTTAATATTTCGCTTTGTTCTCAACACAGTTGTTGTGGCTCGTGTTTGGGGAACAAAATGGATGGGCCCTTGATATTGGGACACCTGTCTGCTAGCACAGGCAGCAGCAGGGACTAATATGAGCACTGAATCCCAGCCTGTCCTCCTGTTTTTCCCAGAGCAGCAGGGAAAAAAAGACCCGTTTCACACACCCACCTAGTTCAAGGAAGCATTTTATTTTAACCCCAGCTATTAGCCTAAAATGATGTCAGGACTCAAAACACTTAAAAAACTGGGATCTAAACTTCTGTGGTTAAGGGGACGACCCCCATCTCATCCTCATGCAACTCACCACTGCCCTGATTTCACGTGGCTAGGTGGGCATAATTGAAGGGAATGGACTCTCCTAGCTCACAGTTTTGTCCTGCAGCCATTCAATTGCCCCTCTTTTGTTTTGGTTTGTTTTGTTTGTGTTTTCTGACCTTGCATAACTTTAAAATGGCCATGCATAATTTTTTGGACAGTTTCCATTTGGGGCAGAAACCCTTCTTGACAGGTTCAGCAAAAGCTGCAATTTAATGGATGCATTTCAAATTGTCTAAGAGCAGGGTTCAAAGTGCTCAGACACCGGTTTCAGCGTTTCTGGGATCACAACACAGCAGAGGATGTGCAAGCATGTGTTATTTATGTTTGTCCGCAGCTTTACTGCTGTATGGACATAAATAGGGGGTCAGATTCAATCCCAGCCAGTCCTATCTTACGATGACACAAACCTCCAAAGGGGGCCTCTGAGGTGGGAAATCTGTTGGTGGAAAAATTTGCCACAACCAAAACCAACCACAACCCCCCTGTGGGTGAGAGGGACCTGCTGGGGATGGCAGCAGCCCCCGAGGTAGGTTCTGCTGGGCAGGGGAGTTACAGGACGTGCTGACCCAGCACGGCCCCCACAGTCTCTGCTCACAGTCATAAACCAAAGCAAATGCCTGCACTCACGCCAGAGCAAAGTCTGAAGGGGGAGGAGGACCCAGTGGGAACTTTATCTCTTCAGGGAGTGAATCCCACTGTGGCGCAGGGGACTCAGTAACACAGGAGGGGAGATTGCGTGCTGGGTGCTGCCCGCTCCCGCTCCCCTGCATGGGGCTCACAGGCTGATAAAAGCCCATTTGCTGCTCTAGCTGACCGCAAAAATATAACATGAGGACAAATATGTATAAAAATTATGATAAACAATAGCACAGGGGAAAACAAATCTAATAAAATCAGATGGGAGAGTTCACAGGGCAATTGGATGTTTACATAGTCCCAGGAAAGTGCAGTCCTGTGGAGCTGAAGGGAATCGATTGGCTTGTATTCTCATTTTTCCTAAAAACTCACCGTGTAACACTAGCAACCTACAGGGATACTGGGAAAAAACAAACAAACAAACAAACCCCTGTGAGGCTTCTCTCTACACCCATCCCCTCTCTTGTTATTTTTTAAATCAGAGAATGGGGCAAAGGAGCAAAAGAGCAATCCTTGTATTTGCCAGCCAGTAAATCTAACTTCAATCCCTAGTGAAACAATGGGACAACCGGTTAAGGGGGGAGGGAAGGGGGACAGAAAATAATGGGGTCATGAGCAATTAAAAGGTTTGGCCAAATCTGACCTTCGTTTTAATGTAATTTTGAATCAGCAGAGTTATATCTGGGTTAAATTTAACTGCCTGGTTTTTTGAATTTTCTTATAAAGAAATAATGCCAGAGAAACTCAGTTCATCTGGTGGAATCAAAAGATGTAGTGGGAAAAATATGTTTTCTTCTTGCTTGCAACAGCTGTTAAACTTCAGCATGCAAAATCATATAGGAGGAAAAAACTCTTCCTTAAAATTCCAGTATCACCCTCAGTTCATCTAAACTATGAAAAAGCTCATAATATAATCCCAGTCCCTCCCTCAAAAGCTTCCAACTGCCTCATTCACAAGCAGGGGAAAACTAGCCTTGGCATTCTTGATATTGCCAAGACTAAACGAGGTTGTTTAGATTTCCTCTTCCCTCTGTTCCCTCCTCTTATAAATCAACACATTTTCCAGATTAATTTATACTCTGTGTCTGTGTGTGCGTGTGTATTTATAAAAGAAAGGGTCACGAATCCCATGCTTTTAAAGGAAGGAAGCCTTTTTACATTATGTTTTAAAATTAGCCAGGACTAAACATTGTGATACAGAAATGCTCTTCTTTCTATTACACAGCCCCTGGCAAGATATCCAGGGAGCTGTTTCAAGACAGTTTAAATTGGTCAGTCTAGTGAGGGTCCTCCCTCTTCCCTGGACGATGCCACATGTTGCTGATGCACAGAAGTGCAGTAGCACTGCTGCTTATCTGACCCCTCATTGAGCCAATTTAAACAAACAGCCTTTTTCTTTTCTCTTTTTTTTTTTCTGTATTACTTTTCAGTTGGTTTCAGACTTTAAATTGGGTCACAGAAAGGTCAGGGGAGCACCAGGGCCAGCAAAAGGTCTGGAAATACGTCACCAAGTCCAAGGTGAGGATGGCGCAGTGGCACTCACAGAGACGGGGTCGTGGCTTCCCATCAGCGAGCAGCATTTCTTACACCAACCAGCTTCACTTTTCCCACCCACGTGGTTTATTTTTTACATTTTCACCTGCATCAAGAAATTAATCCAGCTAAAGATTATCCAAAATGAGCTATTTTTCAGCCAGTTCTCTTCCCAGTCCAGCTCACTGGGTACCTGTGCTACCATAGGAGAGGCTTTTGAAGAGTGGGCAACCAAGGAGACGGATGTGCTGCCCTAAATAATACATTGCTTGGAAACCGGGGCTGGTTTGTGAGGAAACAGTATCAGTGCTCCAGAATCTTCTTTTGAAAATTGTCTGCACTGAAAAAACAAGTCAGTTTTAAAATCTGGGCTGTTTGTTACTTACATGTCCGCTGATGAACTTGTAACCGAAGCTCTGGGTTTTAGCTCGCTCCCCTCTGCCACCATTCACTGCTGCGTGTTCTCAGCAGACAGTAATTATCAGCCCTAAAGCCAACAAGAATGATGTCCTTTTTAATTCATCAAATACCAGGTATCCCACGGGAACCTTCACCAGAAATGTAGCAGTTCTGAAACCAATTTGGGAGTTTGGCTTTGGTGGAAGGGTGGTAACTTTGGGACTAAAAGCTTTTGAAAATCTGAAAAGTCATCACAGAATAATGACTTTTTTTGACTGTCTCTGCAATAATAGGCTACCACCATGAATAACAGCTGACATTTCAGACTCTGGGTGACCCCTGGGTATTTTCTGGGTCTTTTTTTTCCCCTAACTGGTAAATTTGAATAGCTGCGAGGTACAACAAGGTAAAGAAAGTATGCTGAGGACATCAGGTTACCTATATGCCCAAAACTCTCATTTTAACCAAATCATTTTGCATACAGACTGCTTTTGTGCGAGGATGCCTGTTGCACAATGTTGTTTTTAAGTGAGAAAGCAAAATAAATGAGCTCGCAATATGATGCAGAGAGCACATGTTATTTTTGCATAGTGTTACTGGATTTATTCTGAGGAGTTACTGAGGCTTCCTGCAAAGATTGTTTAATATCTTTGGTGGAAATAGAAGTAGTCAAGCTTTTATAATAACACTGATAAAAAAATCATGACTTTCCATATCCAACCAAAGCCTGATTACACTCATTGAAATACAAATGTCAATATTTATTAGCTAATACTAAAATTACTGCCATCTCATTTTTGCAGTTAGTCAGAAAATCATTATGTATCCCTTTTCAAAAATCATTGACTTTTCCTTAGCACAGAAAACTCTATTATCAGTCTTTATAAAATATTTATGGTTTTCCTTGACATTCTTATAATATCCCTAGGAGAACAATCAGCATTCCTTTTGCTGAAAATAAGACAAACCTCTTCTCCCTAAAAAATAATTAATGAACAAAATGTAAATGAAATCAAATCAAAAAAAGTAAGAAACTGCAGCTTGTTCATCTATTTTTTCCTCTTACATTAGAAAAAATCAAAGGCATCTCTGTTTTAACTACTTTATTACATTTATTTGGGCTATAAAGTAGTCTTGATTTGTCACTGAAGCACGAATTATTATTAATTTCACATGTAAGCATATGGAGAGAATTATTAGGCTAAATGGAGGGGCTTTTCACCAATTCATTGATTTTTCTGTGCCCTTGGTTGTTTGTGCCACTGTTTCTAAATTAACAATACGCCCCCCTCTCTGAGGTCCAGAGCAGGGTTATTTTCAGTGAAGAAGTGCTAAATCACCCATATTTTCATCAGAGGCTGCTGGAGCTCTGTATGATCTGAAGACGTCACACTTCCATGTTACTGGTCCTACTTGATACTGATATCCCTTCCTGTAACTGTTCTGGAAATCCTGATTTGTCTTGTCTCCTTGTTTGTGTTTTCACTTTGCTTGGTAATGAGAGAAGATGAAAAGGGATTCTCCCCCACCACTAATATCCCTGCAGGAGCCACATATCAGCAATGCCCCTTGTTTAGTTAGCAATTCTGTCTTTGTGCAAACTTTTTTACATGCAATTGGCCTGTTGCATTTGCCTGTATACTTAGCTGTATTGCCATGGCAATAGGAAAAACATGATGATGCAGATTTGGAGAGAAAGGAAGGGAAAAAAGAGATAAACCATCACTATAATCTCATGGCTACAGGAGGTCAGAATTGGCTAATTTATGAAGTTAAGAGATATGCAATTTGAAAGATCAGAGAGGTTAAAAGGAGTCCTAAACTGGAAATTTTCCGATTAATAAATGTGCAAAGATGGGGATCTGGATTTCCCTAAATTGGGTCAAATAAGTCAGTCTGCACTCAGATAGGACACATGATAAAAAATCTTTGAGTAAGGAGTGGGGGATTTGACTAACACCTTTTAAAGTAGACATACCATAGAAATCAAATTTAGGCTTTTGTCTTTGTATTTACACAATGTAAAATTATATATTTATATACATAGATAAAAATTTTACATTTTTCAAACATTATTTTCATATAAATTACCTAAATACCCTATTGCTATTTATATAAAAATGTTCATGAAATTGAAATTTTTTTTCCAAATTTCCAAATATTTCTATCTTTTCTTGTTGGAAATTCTTTTGCCTTAAGTGTAATTTCCTCCATCGAATTTAAAATTTCAGCATCCCAATGTCTTTCTATTTCAATTCAAGCATCTAGAGAGATGGTGAGCCACCTGAAATGGACAGAACAGTACAAGAGTTTCACCAGAGAGCCCAAAGTCTAATCTTGCAGCCATTTGCTCATGTGAATACTTTGAAGCTCAATGGCATTACTCTGGTGACAATGTTACTCTTACAGAAATTGGATCTTTCAAATGCTTGCACATGTGAATAATTTTATGCATCTGAGCAGTTGTCTTCTGTGAAACTACTGCCTTGTGTGAAGTTAACCATGTGTGGATGTGCTTCCAGGGATGAGGAGGTTCCCAGGATGATGATCCTGGGGGTTTATTGGAATAAGCCTTATTGACCACTGTATGGACAAAGCATTGTACATGAGATCATGCCATTAGCAACGCACAAAAACTCCACAAGCAATATTGATGAAATTTAAACCCAAATTTTGAAGAAAATGCAGATTTGATTTTTAACGGGGGATTTTAACATGAAAACTTCTCTTTAAAAATTCACTGCAGCAAGATCAGTAAATATAAATAAAACATGTGAAGAATATTAATCTTAGTAAAATTGAAGAAGCAAGCTGTCAATGGCTGTCAGACACAATATGAACTGACAGTTGCATGGCTTACAGCCTGACATCGGGATCGTTACCTGTCTGTTTCTCTATCAAAATACCTACAGGGAATAAGAGTTTGCAGATTGCAGGCATGGGTGGGAGTGGGGAAAGGGAAAGAGCAGTTAAAATGGAAGCTTAATGACAGCCGTGAAGCATACGTATGCAACATATTCATTAGGATTAGTCATCAGTCCGAAGGAATGGCTTACATCATTCATTATCATCAGTGCTGGAGAAACGCTTTAAAACAGCATCTATCGCTTTCAGATCCCACTCCTCCCTCAAATCAAACTCAAACCTGACACACAACCTTTTTCTGGCTGCCACACATACAAAATCTATAGATGAAGCTTTAATCATGTTCAGGTATTAAGACAATTTGCAGGAATGGGTCAGACATTATCAGCAGATCCTCATGTGAAAAGATGCTGCAAGGTTTTCCACCCTCCTCTCTCAGTCAGGCTCCCCTGGCCAGCCACCCACCCTCCCAGGATAACAGAGAAACCTCCTGGGTCCACCTGGAATGACAGGCAGGAGAAATGACTCACAGGCAGCTACCTCTGTGGTCTGCACTCTCAGGAGTCCATCCAGGGAACAGTCATCTTGGTAAAAGTTGATTTTTCATGGAAACTACAATGTGAAAAGGCGACTGGGGTCATGGAGAGCACATTCCCTCTGGGCTCACAGGATGGCTAAAGTTTGCATGGCCACTTATGTGACCAGGGAAGAACCACTGGGGAGATTTCTTTTCATGGTAGTCCCTTTCCACAAGTTTTACCACCCAACACCTTCACCAACACCTGCAAGACCCTGCTGAGGGTTGAGCACAGTGGTTTGAAATTGACTGCACAGAATCACCAAAAAAGCTTGAAGAAGGGTAAAGCTCAGAGGAACCAGCAGAGAGGGTGGGGTCAGCCCCTGGTCATAGAATCACTGACCCACCTTTCTGCACTCATTTTAGGCAACTGGATGCACAAAGCCACTGATTTTCAAGTATCTCCCATTACAGCAGTTGACTGGACAGCCTGGGGTCAGGTTGGCACACCTGGAGGCTGCCCAGTGCCACCATACTGACTTCCTGATGTTGTAAAGAAAACAGCACTGCATGCAAGAAATGCCCTGCAATTCACTGAACCCCTAAAGAACAGCTAAAGAATAAACCAGGATTGGAAGCAAGCTGGGAACCTGTTAGCTTAAGATGTTGGAAAGCATTCCAGAGAAAAATTAGAAAATTTCAGCCTTTTCCCCTTCAGATCTAAAACTGTACCTTCATATGCTCTGAGGAGCAGCATCCTGGAGCCCCCAGCATTCCCGTCTTCCCAGTCTGGGTGGCTGGGCCAAAGGCCACTGCAAGTCACAGGAACCTTGTCTATGGGCTTTTCTTAGGCTCCTGAGTAGCTTTGTCTGCACAAATGCTGACTGAAACAAAACACAGTTGGGTGAACAACACAACCTTTTTCTATTAAATTTTGCTCACTATTAAAATATGTATCCATTTCACCCATGCTGAAAGCCGTGGCATCCTCTTGTCATAAACATTCATGCAAGAAAATAGTACTAGTACATCTGTATGGAAAATTTTATGCACATACATACTGATGACTTTCGTTTTTAAATGTATTTCTTGTGAGGCTTCAGACAAAGAACCTGATGAAGGTTGCATTCATTCACTCTAGGAGCAGAAATAATGCCATGTGACAAATCACCATCAAAAATGCAGCTCTGGTGGCAAGTATTTAATATCAGCTGGAGAGCAAAAAACATCTCACAGGTAGAATCTTTGCAACATTTATCAAGAATTTTAATAACAAATGCTTAAAAAATAATGCAATCTCCTAGCAGTAGCTTGTTAAAACTTGACTGAATCTCAGAATTTCAGCAGAACATTATATTAAAATTTCAACTGCCAAAGAAAAATAAACCACATTGTTAATGATAATTTATGCAGCAGAATTTCATGCTTTTCAACTTGTTCCACGACCTTAACTATTAGAAAAAAGTCCCACTTACAAAGCATATTCCTACAAACTCCTTCTGTTATATCACTGACAGTGAAAAGAATGGACGGAGCAAGAGGAAGAATCCTCACTGACCTCATGGCAGCTTGTTTGTTTGTTGGGTTGGGTTTTTTTAATGTAAGAAATACAAAATCAAAGTCTCTCACACTTGATAATTTCCCTAAAAATTCACAGAAAAGTGTAAATGAAGATAACATGTTTTCTCACGCTTTCTCTTGTAAGAAAAATATTATCAAGGTATTTATATTCATTAAACAGTATATAACTATTTAATATTAATACAGTCTAAGTCATAAAGTATTAATTTTCAGACCTTCCTGCAATTGATATATTGTGTAACGAAGGTGATTTCCAAAAGCATAGTAGCTCCCAAAAAACCCAAGAAATAGCAGAAAGTACTCAATCCATTATGTAGACACCTCTTCAAACTGTGGATGAAGTGGATTTCAGTGTGAGTTAGCAGACAGGGACTGAGTACCCGTCATGATTCATAATATCATCACCCTGTCCTGAGCAGATGTTAGAGGATATGGACTTGCTATTGTTCTGTGTGCAGGTGGAATTCTAGCACAAAAAAGAATTGCCAATATTCCCACTTTCATGTCATTGCAACATACATACTGAACTCTTAGGATATTAAAAAATACATGTGCTTAATTCCTATTTATTTAACAAAATATCTAACCCTTTGGGACAACAAAAGCAAAACTTTCCCAAGGTTATAGCCATAATTTATATGGAGACTTCTGCTGCAGTGATAGGCAATGGCCGTAGATTTTCCTGTCTCTCTCCACCTCCTTTTCTGGTGTCCATCATGATGTACACCATGAAAGTCTATCTGTCAGTGCCAGGGATTTTGCCTGGAGACTACAAACAAGGTCTTAGTAAAGGTCACAGAAAGGAATAGCTAGGAAATGGAAGACCTTGTTTTGGCTGTTTTTCTAGTACATCCTTCAAGCAGCTTTAGGTACAAGCCTGTTTTCACTCTCTGTCACACTCTTTGGTTTGGGTTTTTTAAATTAAGAAGAGAGTTCAAATCTCAAATCCTTGTAAGCCTTAATGACACCTCTCTCTTAAATATTTTCCTTCCCCCTTGCTTTGATTACTGCACTAGTCCTTTATCATTGAGACTAGACATTTAAAAGTTCATGTGGAGGAAAAGCCTGCCCAGTGCTGAAATGACGTGAAGTGTGATGCCTTTCAGTGAAGGGAAGTCGATGGGAAAAGGTCACTCTCAAAACATCTCACCTGCCTTCCCTGGCATTGCCCTGTGTGTGGCAGGGACGGGCATTTGTGGTGCTCACTGAGTGCCTGTGCAAGTCAGGAGACAGAAGGGTAGGCTCTGGCAGGCGTCTCAGTGCTTAACTCCTACTCTCCTAAGGGGCATAAGCACCCTGTCCTTAAATCCAGTGTGCAGAGTAAGAGACAAGCAGGGAGTGGGCAGGGAACAGGCACCCCTAAGAACACATGATATTATTGAATGAAGTATTTAGGCAGATGAAGTGAATTCTCCCTTCTAAGAACCTGATTCATACGGGAAAGACACCTGGATTTGTTAGCTTGCCATCAAGGCTTTATAAACTCTCTTGATAACCATGAAGGTGTGCTCTTATTAAGGCAGAAATCATCCCTTTTACCCAGCAAAAATCTGCTTTTACACGAGGCTCATTATCCTTATCCTTAACACACTAAAGCTCAGCCTCTTCTATTAACACACAGCCCTCCAGCACCTACTTGGTGCCATGGTGCAATGTACCAGCTTTTCCCCAAAACTGTAATAGACACCACAGTGCCCCTTAAATTGTCTTACAGGCCATGCTAACAGAGCTGTGCCCGGGATGCTGAATGCTCCCCTCCTAAACCAGCTGTTGGCCATCCAAGTAGAATTAGCCTATATCTCAGAAGACCTCACTGTCTTGAGTTGAAGTAACAGAAGCTTTTTCTTTCAGGGCCAAAATACAGGTTTTGTCATCTAAACTAGGTTTAAAAATTCTCTCTGAGATCCAAAAAATCCTTTCTTATTGTGGCAAATTCTAGATGTGTAAGCTAAGTTAAAAATACACCTAGTTCTTATTCATTACTTTTAAATTAACATATGTCATTCTAATGATTTGTCAATTAAATTAATGCAGAGACAAGCATTGTCTCCAAGATTGTCTGAAACAATGGAAATGAACCATTAGATGGATAGGATGAATAAAAACTGTTTCTCAGGTGTGTGTATGGACATACAATTTTAAATTCAGGAGAGAAGAATATATGGAGATATTCTATGATATTCCTATGAAAAGGAAAGGGAGATTTAAAGACAAAAAAATGAATGAGACCTTGGTTTAGCCACTGTTATTTACATGAAAGCAGATCTTGACTTGTGTACAATTAAAGACTTAGGAGCAACGGCATTCTTCCTCATCTGAGATTGCTGGAAATACCAAATATTAATTTCCTCTTAGTGTGGTCCTCAAATAGATAAAGAGGCAGCTCTGGGCCCTACATAGGCAAAGGCAGGAAATAAGTAAGTAATTGAGTTCCTAGGAAATGAACCCTAGACATTTTACTTCACTAGGGCTGCATGCCATATTCAAGACCATAATCTTTGTGTATGAGCAAGGAAAGTCTGATAAAAACACATGCCCACACATTCTTCTCTGCTTCCTTATTTACACATTTTGTATGTGAACCAATAAACCACACATTTTTCATCCACACTACTCATATTGAGCAGAGTCATGACAGATTACTGCAGACTGGTAAAAGCTTTCTGTGGAAAATTTTAACCCATCTGGAGTGTTGAAGATCACCTGATTGTTTCGAGATATTTTTAGTAAGAATGATAGTTGGTCTTTAAATTAAAAATTAAAAATCTCCATCCTTTGCCAGATGCTTTTACTAACTTGTCAAGAACTTCACATTTTTCCATGTTGGTGATAATCGGATAGTTTGAGGCTTAAGTGTTTACTGGAAGACAAAATATGGTTTATTCTGTGCCTGATAGCCAGTTTACATATAGTTCTCCATCTTGATGAGAGCTCTATAAACCATATAATTTGGTGGAATAGGAAATAATAATCTGATTTAGGCTGTAGCAAAGTATAATACTATTGCTTCACTCTGGAGAAAATTATGGGGTCAGTTTAAGAAATTTTTAATTTTTATATTCTAATCAATTATTGTTGATTTTACCTGCAAAGAAAGTATCCTATGGGCAAGGACCTGAGCCTAATTAGCATGAACCAGTACACAAGTTAAAAACTGTACAAAAATGTACTGTGAAACCCAAATTTATTGTTCCATTTTTTAAAAAGTCATATTTCAAACCTTTAGTGATCCACAGAGATAGGCCATGCCAATGTGAACTTTTTCATATTGGTTTCCTATTGTTGTTGTAAGTGGGATTTCAGCACCATCAGTGTCTGACCTGAAGTGTCTCACCTGCTGAAGGTAATGGCAAAGCATCAGTAAGATGAAGAGGCACTTGTGGTTTTCTTTGGGTAGGTGCCTACCACAAGGATGTACCTTATTTCCAACAGTGAATCCATGATAACAGTGTATGGGTTACACTATCCTGAAAGGATTACCCTTTGCAAGATGTGAGGTGTGGTTTTCATTTCCTGTTCCCATTTCTACTGACCCCTTTTTCTCAGTTCCTTTCCCTTCCTCTTTTATGGTTTTCCTTCTTCGGCTCAGCTTTAATCTAAATTTCCCCTTAATTCATCACATCTATTTAGTATTCCAGGTGTCCTATTCCTGCCTTGCTTGCTAGCCCTGTTCTACCGCGAGTTCCTTGAGCGCTATTTAGTGTTCAAGAGAAGACTTGGCAATAAAGACTTGGCAGCAATAAAACTTAGTGCTTCTGTACTGCGACCTTGAGGTACCTCTAATATGTAGTCAAATATCAGAAATGCTCATTAAACAGTTAAGAAAAATATCTGAGGATGCAAGACTACTAATTTGGGGCCGGAAGGTGAATTAGATGCAGAACTGGGAGCACCCCAGGCTTGTGTGCCTTGCTTTCCATTCAATGACTTTTGCTCCTTAAGTCTGCAGTGACTTTCATCCGGAAAGCTCAATATACATCCAAGTAAAGTTCATGCCTCTAAGAAGTAGAAAGCATTGCATTTATCTCTATCCCTGCTGCACATGTACAGGAAGATTTATAACTTGTATATATTATAACGGCATATTCAGAGTCAATGGTAAGCAGATCCCTTGGTCAGAGATGTCGCGATGCTTCAGAGTACCTTGGTTTGTTTTTTCACCATAACCTTGAAATTCAGACTAGATACATAAAAAGGTTCCCTCAAGTTCATCTAAGCCAATACATATTTACACTGACATAATGCTTAATGTGTGATAATTTGCTTTTCAGGGCAAAACTGAGACCATAACCCAACTTTACCAAATATAAACTTTGTTTTGCTTTGATTTTTAGAGAAACATCCAAAGCTTCCAACACACCCACAACAGGTATTCAAAGTAAAAGCCAACAGCAACTGTTTGCACACATCTTTGCTAAGTAAAACTGCAGTCATTATGCAGTTCTTTTTCTGTTTCTTGCATTACTCTTTAGAGTATATTGCCTTCTTGATTCCCTGTTACCAGCTGTACACATTCTTTGAGATCCAAGTCTTCATACTTAATCCAGAGGGTATGAGTACTAAATCTGTACCATCATACTGTCTGAAGTAATGATAATTAGAAATTAATCAACTATTTTTAGCCTAACTTTATCTTTACTATCAATATTAAAACACAAGAAAATTTTAAAAAATTAATCTCTCAGAAAACAAGTCTCCTGCAGAAAATTACTGTAAAAAAGTTAAAGGAAGCAATGAAAAATGAAATCCTTTCCCTAGTGTTTTAATTGATGTCTGGAAAAAACATAGTCTTTTGTAAAGTTGTATTTAAGTTCATTATTACATTTCCCAGTTAGTTTTAAAATGCTGTAGAAAGTCTTCTATTTTCTATTATATCCTGAATAATGATACAATATCTCTTACAAAGACAATTAGCAATCTTTGAATATCAAAATGCATATCTGAACGAACTTCTATCTGATATGCAGGTGTCACACAGATTGTGGAAACAGTAAGAAAGTAGGTACATTTTTATTTCCATAGGAGTAGATATTCTGCTGTCTCATATCTGCAAAGCTAAAAGGATATTCTTTATCTTTTCAAGCATTAAAGAAATGTTGAATAATTCATTTCCAGAAGTATTAACTCTACAAAAAAATATGAAAAAAAAATCCCTTATTAGTTTCCCAGTTTGAAGACATTTCAAATCTTTTTCAGATACTAATTTTACAAGTATAATGTCCTTGGGAAATGAAACTCAATGCCTGCTTCTCTAATCAGACTTGACTCTCTGTTTACTTTATGTGTTTCTGCCTATTCTGTTATTGAGATAAATATATGAAATTCCTGAATAGTAGCAGAATGGTAATTATTAGTGGCTATTCTAAGAATTTAAGTCACTACTGAATTCTTGGATTAACTTTATAGTACGTTTAAAAACATTGGATAGGAGGGAGAGACAGGAAAGAGAGACAATGAGGCATTAAACTATTTTTTCTTCAACTCTAAAAATTTAAAGTTATTAAAAAAATGAAAAGGTAGATGGGGGAATCTAGTTTTTGCTGCTTTTCCAGCTAGTCTGCATCTTGGCAGGTATAGATTCATCACTAAGGAGAGACTGAAAAGTTTTACCTTTGCTCTCCTTTTATGATGCATCTTTTCAAAAGACTGAGTCACTTAGAAATGAAAAATCATCTTTGTTGAACTGGATAACAATTGTGATTTATTTCTCAGGTATTCTGAGCACCTTCTTCGACTTACTCAGCATGCTGGTCTTTGAGGTGAGGTTAGGGTACTTGCCACTAACCAGGCTTGAGACCCCAACCTGGTGTGAGGTGAATATACTTTCCTTATTCCAAAGCCCTGGGGAGAAAAAAAAAAGACACCTCGGAATGTGTTGGAAGAAGAATCACATAAGGAATTTTAACAGATACAAGGCCACTATTACTTAAAATAAACTACTGCAATGATCACATTGAGCTCTTCATTCCTGTGGTGTTTTTCATGCAGATAGAAGCATTTCCCTGCATGTTTTAGGCTTGCCACTTTAGAGAGCAACGTCCCCAAGGCAGGGACTGGCCCCCAGTGGGGCTTGGTAGAGTGCCTGCCTATCCCAGTGAGGGCCTGTTCCCAGTTGGTCTGCAGACACCAGAGCACCCTCTGAACCACCATCTCTGCCCACAGCCCTCCTGATGGAACCTAAAAGCTTTAAGTTCAATAGCGGAAAAGATGGCAGGATGAAGTGAAACAAAGAAAAAGAACAATGTACAAGACAAAACCTAGATAATGACAGAAGCAAAGATGTTAATTCATACTCTCTATCAATTGCTTGAAATAAACAGGGTGTCAATAGACCAGAACAATTCAGGGAAAAAGTGAAGGACTGGGAAGAAAACAGAGGGAAGGGTAGGGAAGGGACATCACAGTGCCCAGGAAGCAGTTCTTACCTTAGGAAGGGAATAAATTATGCATCTTCATCAGACAATACTACAGTAGAAATCTGTCAGTAAAAGATACTGACGGTCTGTAGCTAAAAACAACTCCTGTCTGGTCAGTAAACAGATATAGCAAAGTCAGCAGTGTAGTGGAAGCTCTAGTCCATCTCCTCATCTTGGTGGGAGATTGAGATTTAATTTGGGTGGGAATTTTATTCTCTGTATCCAAAGCTTAGTGTCTCTGCTTGAATAACCCTGAGGTGCCACCTCAACTGGTCCTGGAACAACAAGAAATTGGACTGCAACCAACTGCCCTTTTGAACATACAGTGGATGGTAATACCACAATTTTCAGTAGCTAACAGCCTGAATTTGATTAAAGTCAGTAACTTAGAAGGAAAAGGTACCGTATCCTATTACCAGTCCTCTGAGCCAGGTCCCCATCTGCTTTTATCTTAATGGCTGCTCTGCAGATTAGCAACTGGTGTCCCTCCATCCCTCCTTTTTTATTTTCTACTGTAGAAACAAGAGAAAGTTGCCTGTCTATACTCATGTCCCATGGGAAGCTGCAAATAAGAAGCTCATTTTACTGTTTACACTAAATTATATAATGCAGTTATTACCCTATTTATTTCCCTTCTGTATCTTCATCAATTTTATAAATTGAAAATATATTGGCAGGGAATAATTCTAGTCTTGACATCTAACTTGTGCAATGTGCCAACAAAGGAAGTATGAATTGTTTTTCTTTTTGAAATAGGTATTCAAAATGCAACACACAGGACTCATGACTACTTTTTGTATTGGAGAAGCACAGAAAAGATATATGTGGTTATTATATTTTACTGTGATGTCAAATATGTATATACAGATGGAAGAACACTTAGCAGACAGCAATATGCAATTAGTTATCTGTAAAAATTATTATTATTATAATGAGAATGTTGTTAGATTTTTTTTATTAGGAGAATTATTATTAGAGAATTTATGAGAATTCTGAGATTATTATGAGATTTTTTTCTTGTTTATCAGGCTATCAAACAGCACAGTATTATGATTTTACTTTCCAATATTGCTAAAAGTGTAAACAGTGATTGCAATAAGTTCTTATTGGAGGGAGTCCCTGTCCCTGTCCATTTTAAAGGCATACATCATTAAAAAGCTAAAATATATATATACCTGCAGATCATTCCTGCTATATTCTGTAAAGCTCTTTTGAAAATAGCCAGTCTTTACTACTCCTAAAGTATCTCCATCTGAAGTCCAGAACACTGAGGAGCTGTTTTTTCAAAGCACATTTCAGGATAGAAGACTTGTCTTTAAACTGACTAATGAACTCAGTGTGATGTCTGATGCTGGTTGGCAGCAGCAACATGGTGGGGGCTGCGTTGTGCTATTCTTAGAGCACTATCCACAAGAGCTGGGCTAAGGCTGGAATTCCTGCTTACCTTTTACCCCAAGGAATGCAAAATACTTACAGCTGGTGGACTCCAGGTAAGTGGATGAGGCAATTATCTTCAGATTTAAACAGAAGACATCTACCCCATGTGCTATGTTGCTGTGTGTTTGTGTAATGGTTGGCTGTCAGGCTCTGAGGGCTCCTCCCCTGCTGCCCACTTGGAATTACTGAAATGTAGTTACCTCTAGGACAGCCATATGAAAAAGGCCAAACTCATAGAACCACTTTGGTTGGAAAGGACCTTTAAGATTTATACATGCTGTTGCAGATGGGGGAAATTTTTTACATAGACACCAAGGCAATCCTTACTACTAAAATGCTTCTATGGATTATTTCCAAATTGGCAGAAAACAAGTTTTTGAGATTCTAGCTGTGTTTCCACAGCTTTTTGTACAGAGGAACAACCTTATTTACTTGGACCAGTTTCTGCCTAACTTTGTGCTTGAAGAATGATCACTCTGAGCCCATCACTGCAATCTACTAGTGTTCCACAGATTTATGAATTCCTTATTGTGAGAGAGGGAGAAGTTATAATCCTTCGTCTCAGAGCAGATGAACTGCTGCTAAAATCTCAAGATCGAAATCCTCTGAGATGTCTGACCTGTGTTTTGGAAATGAATGGAGGTTAGGAGTTGCAAAAGAGGAGTGAAATCCCTCAAAGGCCTTTCAGCCATGTGGCTTTCTCTGGACTATGGCAAAGCAGAGAGCTAAGTCTAGATGCTCTCATTCTGTGCCTTAGGCAGTAGGCCATCATTTGTCTTTAACAGTAAAGGGGGATGAATCAGATCAAGCAGGTTATAAACCAGTATTACAGCCTCAGGCTAAGTTGTAGGTCAACTTTGCAATCAACTCAAGGCCAGGATTTTACTTGGCGCCTTCCCCATGTGTCTGGAAAATAGAACAGAAGATAAAAATACAAAGTTATGCAGGATTTTTCAAATTTTTGTTAAAATTATTCAACTTGGTTTACAACTTCTAATGATTATGACTATACTGCTGAATTTAAAAAAGAGAAAAAAATCTCAATGATTTTATTGGAAATGAAGCTTCCTAGTTAGAGACTGACTCGACTGCGTTCTGGGTTCTGTTTTTATCCTTATTCTAATGAGCTTCACAGTGACTGGAGGCATATGGCATTTTGTCAAACCAAGGACAGCAGAAATAATGTAAACCTATTTTTACTCCTGAAAGTACAAGACTTTGGGTTACTTTGTCCATAGACTTTGCTAGAAGCAAAGTAATTATGTCATTTTCGTATTATAAGATACGTGCAAGCCACGCATCTTCATAAATGCAGCCTGAAGGATGATGCTTTCTCTTTAAGGGAGGATATCGCAAGAAATAGACAATGCCACTTGCAAAAGAGGCATCTACAAAACTCAAATACATCGGCATTGTGGAAGAAAAACCACTCCCACTTACTTGTGTTAACTGTGCTAATTGCTGGTCTAGCCACTAATCTTTCAGACAAGCTTTGTGAATTATAAAAAAAACCCTAAAAGTGAAAAAAGAGCTTTTGTTACACTTGATTGTTTCAGCTCAAATCATAGAATCGTTTAGGTTGGAAAAGACCTCTAAGATAATCAAGTCCAACCATTAACCCAGCACTGCCAAGTCCACCACTAAGCCATGTCCCCAAGTGCTACATCTACACATCTTTTAAACACCTCCAGGGATGGTAGCACCACCACTTCAATGGGCAGCTTGTTCCAGTGCTTGACAACCTTCTCAGTGAAGACATTTTTCCTGATATCCAATCTAAACCTCCCCTGGTGCAACCTGAGACCATTTCCCCCTTTCAGGAAGTTGTAGAGAGCAATAAGGTCTCCCCTGAGTCTCCTTTTCTCCAGACTAAACATCCCCAGCTCCCTCAACCGCTCCTTATAAGACTTGTGCTCCAGACCCTTCACTAATAATGGAGCTTATAGTTAAGCATTTATACGAACACACAAATGTGATGATAAACTTTCTGATTGTCCTTAATTTTTAGTGAGGTGCTGTGGTCACAGAGACAGTATGACAGCAACCACAGCTGCTCCTGCATGGAAGGAAGCTGCAGATCTGCAGTGGGAGGGCTCAACCAGCACTGAGCTTTGGGAGACCTGGAAGCCTTGGTACAGACTCTGACAGACTAAGTTAGTGTTTTGGACTCTTCTGCCAGTGCCCAGAGCCTCCAAAACCAAGTTTTTTTGAAGACATCTTTCACACACTGATAATGTTCTACCTATATGAATCCAGCTGATTCAGAACTAAGGATGAAAAATTGCTGATGATGAGATGGTGGCTCCAGGTCATACAGGAATGATTCATTCTGAGCACTTCATGAACTTCAACTGAAGTACCTTGGTACCTCCTAGGCAGATCTGGAGTCTCTTTCTGAGGACTCGTTCAGTGAGGCCAAAGAGGATCCTGCCTCTTAGTACCAGCCTTCTAAGCTATATATTTTCCACATTCTGAGGGTAAGACTGAATGAGATAGTGGCAGGAAGCCTTTTGTGAACCACATGTTACCGCACTCACACTTTCAACCCAGACCCATTCTCTGGCTCTCAGGGAGAAATGGGCAACTGGGAATTCTGTTCTGGTCACACAGGTCTTTCCATTTGCTGCCTAGGAATGAGGGCCTCAGCCACAGGCTGCCTTTCACTAGCTGCAGGAAAGTCATCTCCCATCCACCCTCCAGAGATGAGGTCAGTGGATAGGTCCTCCTAGGCATGGGTGAGATTTTGTAGCATTTTGATTAACTCAGGCCAAGCTGGTGCATGCTGATGACTGTTTACAATAGTCATGAGATATTTACAAAACATTTCCACGTAACTGTGTTTGTTCTAGTGTGTCTCTGATGAGACAGTGTAGTAAAACACATTGGCCAGGTTTCCCTTTGTAGGTGCTGTAGTGTGGCATAGTGGATTCTAAGGTGTCTTAGGGCTGTTGAACGAGAGAGCCTGAAGAATTTCAAGCCATTTCCTCTTTCCTCTTGATCCAAAGGAAGAGAATGCTTTAAATTATGCAGGGACGAGAAAAGTCCCTGAGCAGCCTGAGAATGCAAAGGAAAAGGGAAGATGGCTTAAGCTATCTCTGATTCAGTCCCTCTCAGCTGCATTAAGGGTACCTTCGTGACAGGTAACTTTGTAACTATTAGTGATTATCTTGGCCACTTTCGTGTGATATTGGCTGATAATAACAGAGGTGCCACGATAAAAAATTATCCTGTGACAGACGCTGATTTTAACAATGTATATTCTCTGCAGTATTAGATTGGAACACTAGATACCAAAGTCAGCATTACCTGATGTGCTATTGGATTCGATTTTTTTACTGTACCAGATGCTAAATCAACCAAGAGATTTTGCTTACCAAAGCAAGCTAACAAAGCTATGGTTTATAAAACACTTAGAATTGTATACCTTGCCAAAAGTTTCTGTCATGGAAGACGACCAAGTGTGACTTCCTTCTTTCATAGATTGCCAGGTGGCACCTCCCACGCATTCAGTCTGGCCACATTATTTGAAAATATTTTTTAACAGAAGAAAGATATTTTTTATTTCTTTTAATATCTTTATTAAATATTGTCAAACAGTCCTAGTTTTGCTAATACAATACAATGAGCGTTACTTTTTAAAATTAGTTCTACAAAGGGATTAATTTCAGAATTTCATGGAAACCTGACTAAGCAAGATAATTTATACTGCCCAGAAAAGACTCTGTTAGTATAAGACTACATTTTTTTCCTGTATTGAATGAGCTGCCTGGGGGTAATTAGATAAAGCAAATGAAACCCAGCCAATCCACAGGTACCTGCCTACCCCTGGAAGGACCTACTCTATGTAGCAACCTGCAGTGGTGAAGGACACGAGGCTGACAGAGTCTGTCCAGTCACTGTCTTTGCCTGTGGCTGGAGTGCCATCCACCACAGCAACCCCAAGCCTTTCCCTTTACCCAGAGCCAGCTCAGGCATGGAGCTGTCCTTGCCTGCTCTGCTTTCTGGGCAGCACTGCATGCGCCACATCAGACATCAGTCCCACCCTGGCACTTCTCTGGGTTCCTTTGGCATAGCTGAGGTCAGGACCTTGTGGCAGGAGGGCTGACTAGGAGGTGAATGTGTGAGGGGCCCAGGGAAGTTGCAGCTTGCCAAAGTGCACTGCTGGGGTGATCCTATGGCATTGGCCACCCAAGAAATTCCTGCTGTGACAATTTTTGTGTACAATCACCAGTACACTGGTAACAGTAACCTGTGTTTCTATTTCTTCAGGATAAACCTTTCTCCTGCTTTCAAGACTCCCATTTTCCAGAGTGTAGAGGGGAGCAGGGAGAGTTGATGGAACTCTGCATTTACCAAGTCACTATGGAAATGGTAAATTCATAAACATAATGTTATCCTTTTGGATGGGAAGATTCATGGGTGCAGTTATTGACTGTGGAGGTGGTGAAACTGCATCAAGTAGTGGGCGATGGGATGAGACAAAAGCACTTGCCAGGGATGACTAGACAGGGAGTTTAACTCCACTTGTGGGCCAACTGTTTCATATATCCCACGACTCATCAGGGTCACATCACTGGCCTTGAGGCAAATACAAAGCAAATACAGCATGGCCTGGGAAAACTAGGTTTCAATCCTAAATACTGAGTGAAGATAAAAATCACATCAAAATAATTTGTGCTTTCCAGTACCTGAGTCAAATGGAGAAGCAGATGCAAATCCAGCCGAGGACAGAGTACCTGTCAGTTCTTGTGGCTGTGCTGCAGGGATCTCCCCTGATGGCCAGGGACAGTATGCTTGCACTCCCCTCTCTGTCAGCCATCTCTCTCCCGTTCTCTGCTTTGTTGTGGCTCCTTGCTGCAGTAATTTCTCAACAGTTTCCCACTTCAGATAAATTCCTGGAAAAATGTGAGGGTGCAATACTGCACGAGCTTTCCAGCTTGGTGTGCACCACAGAGTATGTTAATTCTGGTCAGTCAGGGACAGAGGAGGAGGAAGCAACAGTGAAGGACCTGCACACCCTCCCCCATTGGCAAAGATGGGATTATTGTAAGGTCTTGATAATACTGTTCTTAAAGGGCCACTTTTTGTCAGTCTGGTCAAAGGATCTGGATCTGGGAACATCCATACAGTGTTTTTGTCTATACCTTACAAGCAATTTCCAATTGTTTCTTCCTAGAGAGATTTTTCCGTGATCTTTCCCTTTGTGCCTGCCCTCAGCCGTAGATTTGGACACTGTGCTATGACCATCTTTTCTACGTCTCCTTGGCATCCCATTTGGCATCTCCTGTCAGCAACACTACCTGTTCTTCTCCTCTCACCTGCTTGTCCCTGAAGTTCTCCATTCACTTGCTGTGCTTTAGCTACAGACATGAACACAAAGAAGGAAGCTGGGATTTTCTTTCTTTAAGCTGCATTAAGTCAGCTGCTTGCTGGAACTCACTATCTTTTACTATTATTTCATGCCAATACAAACATGGTACATGGACTAGTGGGTTTTACCCACTTCAAAATAAGCACCTGAAATGTGGAATAAGGAATGGCCAAAGAATTTATTCCCTGCTTGTTTGCTGTTTAGGAGGGGAAAGTGAGGTGACTTTTTACAGGTGACAATTACAAGCCAGAAACTAGGTAGGCTTTCTTAGTGAACACACTGCTCTCGCTTTGCATACCCAGCCTTAGGACAATTCCTTAGTCCGCTGATAGTCTATAGGCAAACTTAATATTCATAAACTTTCAAGTTTTCGGTACTTGACTCTTGTTTAAATAAAGCACTTATAATAAAAGGAAGTAAAGGTTGATGTGTATAGAATATCCATCACAGTTTCTCATTCTTCCCTTCATTCTTCCTCTTTCCTACCATTGTTTATTGTGATCCTTTTCTATGCTAAGCCCAGGTTATGCTGCAAGATCTTTTAGTTTCTTAATATGCTGTGTATGCTTCATGTGGTAAATAAATGTATGGAGAAGACTTACACTGGTCAGTAGTGGGTGCTGTCCCAGTGTGATGGAAAAGAGTAATTTGATGTGGAAGAGCACAGATTCAGAGCACTGGAGCCAGTAATTCTATCTTCCCAGGTATTACAGCACAGAGATATCCACAGCTCTGCAACGTTCAACAAGTGTGCTAGCCCTGCAGCAAATGAGAGCACAGCAGAGTCAGGGAGAGTTGGGAGAGTCCCCTGTACTCAGCACTGTGAGGCTGCACCTTGAATCCAGTGTTCAGTTTTGACCCCTGGAGTGTGTCCAGAGAAGGGCAATGAAGCTGGTCAAGGCCTGGAGCACAAGTCTTATGAGAAGCAGAAGACGGATATGGGGCTCTTTAGCCTGGAGAAAAGAAGGCTTAGGGGAGACCCTATTGCTCCCTAAAACTACCTGAAAGGAGGGTGTAGCCAGGTGGGGGTTGGCCCCTTCTGCCAAGTAACAAGAGACAGGACAAGAGGAAACAGCCTCAAGTTGCACCAGGGGAGGTTTAGATTTGATATTAGGAAATACTTTTCATGGAAAGAGTGCTCAAGCATTGGAACAGGCTGCCCAGTCAAGTGATTGAGATACCATCCACAGAGGTATTTAGAAGATGTGCAGGAGGGGCACTTACGGATATGTTTAGTGGTGAAGTTGGCAGGGCTGGGTTAATGGTTGGACTCGATGATCTTAGAGGCCTTTTCCAACCTTAATGATTCTCTGAGTTTCTTTCTCCGGTTAATATTTAACTTGCAGAGACTGTGGAAGATCTGGTTATCCTACTGACTATAGCACTACAGCTCCAGGATGCTATTCTTCACTGCCCTGAACAATTTGGCTGGGTTCAGCGGAGTTATTCTTATTTTCACAGTGCCAAAGCAGTACCACTCTGTCTCTCTTCTTCTCATCAGTTCAGTACCCTCTGGATTATTACGGACTCATGTTTCCCATCAAAGTCTAACAAGAGCCCAGGGGTTTTTTTTAAAGCATATCCCATCAACTTAGTGGAGATTCCCAATCCTTTTATACAGCTAATTTGGAAGAGCCAGACTCAAAAGGCTTCTGTGCTGTTATAAACCAATATTTTTAGAGACTGTTGTAACTTAATGTACCCATTTGGCTGCCTGTCACTGTTTTCCATGTTGAGACCATCTTGAGATCCATGAACCTACTTCAGTGCTAGAGAGAAGCTGGTGGATGGGAATAAAAGGAATTTTGTTTTCTTTCTCTTTTCTCAGGTGTGTTAGCTAACAGGTTTTAGATTCCTGTTATTGACAGGACAAATTATACTTTAATATGGTTTAGTTGGCTCACTCCTAGGACTCATGTACACTTCATAAGACATATTAAAACATTACGTGCTAAGCCTGCACCGGAATATATAATATAGTAGTTAAAATGAGTTAGCTAACACATTTTTGAGAAAAATGCCACTTCTACTCAAGCCAAGACATTCTGTTAATGAGTTGAATATTCCTTCTAGCTCTTTCTGCAGCAAAGGGAAAATAGTTTTTACATTGTCCAGACCTCTGGCATGAGCTCACACAATAGGAGAGGCAAGAAGGCTGGCCCATGAGACTGTGCAAGGAGGTGGAGCGCACCCCTGCCCTGCAGGGCTGTGTGCTGGGCCATGGCTGAGTGCTCGACGGCAGCTGAGCCTCACAGGAGGATGAAAACAGGGCCAGGTGCCTTTGGCTGGAGCCCTGCCACCCATGGGACCATGCTGGCTGCAAGGCAACCACCTCTCCCACTGATCAGGCCGACCCTTTCACTGGAACACCGAGAGAAGCTGAGGCACAGCATCGTAAAAGCACCTCAAGAGGAGAGTGATGGCCAGGGAATATTAGGATGGTGGGTCCTCCAAAAAATGAGTGAAACATGAGAGGCCTGGTTGTCAAATCTGATGACACTGCCTGATCTGATGTATGCTGAAATTACTAGAAAGATGCCATGACCTGCCTTGGCGAAAGTGGCCGTGATTGTAAGGAAGCCAGTTTGGATGCCTTTTGTCAGACCTGTTCGCCCAACATCCCCCACCCATGAAAGCTTGTTTTCTGGATACCCTAAACTATTAAACCAGACCTTGTTATCTTCTGCCATTTCTGCTGCTCACCAGCATCTTGAGACCCCCGCAAACCCATAAGTCCAAGTGACCTCTGGATTGCTTGAGCTCCCCTCAAGAATATGTGGGTTTTTGCAGGTTTTTATATCTGGTGAAAGGGCCCTTGGTATTTTCATCACTTGGTACTATTTTACTTCAGGGTTGGTCTGTTGTTTTTTTGGCTATATTTACAAATTCCAGCAAGCTATCCTTAAGAGAAAGGTGCTTTTTACAAGTCTCCCATTCAGCATTCATGGCACAAATCATGGAAATTCCTTTAGGCTATGCTGGTGCCAGACTCTGTGCCTCCCACTTTTATGTACGCTTAATAAAATGGATCTATTTTCTTACGACCAAGCTATCTTGGTTTCAGTCATATCAGGGATGAAATACAATTGCATTAGTAATCCCATATGTGCAGTACTTGATCTGTTTCTCTCTGTTTCTTTAGGATCTTTTCCTGCCTTGATGAGGAACTTTTTTCTTTTCTCTTCAGCTGCTCTTTTCTCCCTTTTTAGACTTTTTCCTGCTGCTTCTCCCTCCTTCTTTTCCCCTCCCCCGTTTACACTTAACCTTCTGTTTCTCCTAGTGTCCTGGCAGGAAGGATATAATGCAATCGCTGCTATACAGTGACAAAAGTAAATATGTAGCTCTGAGTAAGTGCAACAGGGTCGAACAGCCCTTTTGCAATATGATACCGCATAATCTGCTTCCCTTCCAGAGATAGTTGCTTGAATGCTAAAGAGTTGTAGCTCCACTGCTTTCACAACTCAATAGTTTTTAACTGTAGTTTTCTTTTGCTTTGCATAAAGCAATTCTTTTACTGGGGCTGGTTCTGAAGCTATCTTCCAGACTAAATCTGCAGTGGGAATAAAAGGCATGGGTTTGTGTTTTAGATGATTTGCTCGTCTTTTGAATATCCGTATGTTTTTCCGCACGTAGGAGGAAAAAGGAAAGCTGGATAATTTATGTGTGGTAAAGCCACACGCACACACAGAGACACAGGAAGGCTTCTAATGCTAAATCCTTATGACTAAGCACCCAACACAGTAAGCATTCTCTTTAAACAACTGCTGGTGGCGTGTGGGCTTTTTAACTTTCCCAGAGAAAATAATAAAGGGTAAAAATTTTCGAAAGAGCCTACATGACTTGGGGGTCTACATTCCATTGGAAATCAATGGGACTTCTGCATCTCAAATTCCCTGTCGCTTGTGAAAAATCAGCAATACTGAGTGGTGCCACTGGAATGTATTTTATGTGTCTCCTACAAAGGAGTGCCTTTAATGTGCAACCAGAAGTTTAAATGATGGGTGAGCTATTTTACATAACCAGTTAAATAGGGCTAGTTTAATTAACTGCTTTACAGAAACAGATGCTTTTTAATACCAGTGAATTTCATGCGTTAAAGGTACATGATGACTGACTCAAATTCACCTGGGCCAGGAGACAGGATGTGGTTCTGGGTACATTTTCTTTGGCTGTAAACTGCCTTCTAAGATCATCTCCTGTAATGCTGGTGTATCCTCCACGCCACAGTTCACTGTCACCCTGAATTGTGCTGATACAACTCTCCGGGAGGCTGCACTGTAAACTCATCATTAAAAATTACCCTCTAAAAACCTCATGTTCTCTCATTTCCTTGACCATTTTATAGCACGGTCTCACAGTTTTATTGGCACATATCAGAAAGAGATAAACAGCAATTCAAGAGCAGGAGCTTGTGGGAAAACTGGGACTGGCAACATCTTTAGTCTCCTTCCCAGTCAAATAAAATGTAAACCATGGAACCCCACGCTGAAGTCACAATTGCATCGTTGCTCTTCCAGCAGCAGTACTAAAGAGGCCCTCCTCCCAGGTTTTAATTACTGTCTCTTCGCTGCTCTTTCAGTTTGCCAGTCTGCATGGTCACACAGATCAAGCGGCTAACCCAGGTTTCAAATGTGTACATAAAGAAATTATATATGTATAAATAAACAAAATGAAATAAAAAAAATTTATTAGTGAAATACAAGTAAATGACAGCAAGTAAAATATAAATAAGGATACAGATTTTACCTACTTCCACTGGGTTTTTTTTTCCTCTGGGATGTAGCAAATGATGGGGAAGGGGAAACAGGAGTGGCTAGGCCAGCATTACTAGTAAAACATAAGTCTTCATAAAAGTCACTGATGACAATTCATATTGATTTTAACGGTACAGGTTGAATTCCTGAATTTTGCAACCTTTGCAATATATTCCTGGGAACAGTGGCAGAATAAAGAGTTGTGGGTAGGGGAGCTAGAATAGCTGAAGGGGAGGGAAGCAGAACCCTGAGATTTCCTAAGAGATTGCTTTGGGTTTTATCTTTAAAGGGAATATCCTTTCTGAAATACAAGTATCTAAACTACTTCTGCTATTCAGGAAGCATCTGCATTTACATGACAAGGAGTGAGGTAATGTCTTAAAGCAAAATAAATGTAAAGCAGCTCAGAGTTTCAGCAATTTCTTTATCTGAAGATGACACTACACACTGAAGTGTATCAAGTGCTGAGGAAGACAAACTTTCAGTCCATGCTGATTTGCACAGATTTAACAGCTGCAGCTGTGTACCACATCTACAGAGGGTCACACATACCAGAGAATAAAGCAAAAAATTATAAACCCACCAGGAAACAAAATAGATTCAAATTCTGCACTAATGAAAGTGACACCACATAACTCTCACCTAGTAAGCTAAAGATGAAACCTTATAGCCAAGAACCTAATTTATGGGCTAAGAGTGTCTCCTCAAAGCTCATATTTCTGTGACACTGCTTTTGTGAAACACAAGACCAGCGGTGTGTAAGTAGGATTAGACCAAGAGCCTTATTTCAGCAGATTCATAGTTCTAAGTAATATGGAGCTATTTCAAAGTTCAGGCCCATAAGAAGTCCTACAAAGATGTAATCAGATGCAGATGCTAAAATTTTCAAAGTTAAATCCTTTGTTACCAACTCTGGGAGGAGCCTTAAGTATTACAAACAAGCATGATAAAATAATAAAAGCCACAGTTCTTGAATTCGCATGGCACTGTGAAGCCCTCATTTGGCAGTAAAGGCATTTGCTATCCCTCCTGGTTGTGAAGAAAGGAGTCTTGAAAATGGAACTTTAAAGACAGCAGCAGCAGCGAACAGAACCAAATCAGGGAAAACAGAACAAGCTCTTGTTCAAGCTGATTTTAATCTCAAAATTCTTAAGCCAATTTCTGTATTTTGATGAGTCATGGATTTTGGACAGACGGAGTTGGTAATGCCTAGTCTGACACCAAAACCTTGTAAAAAAAAAAAACCAACAAACACTACTAAGGTTTGATCTGACAATCTTCTAGATATCCACAAATCTGTAGACATTGATCTTTCTCTTTGGTACACTCTTTATTTAGATGCTTAAATATATATTTCAAGAACCAGTGTAAGGCAGCTAAACTGAAAATATTGACTGTAGTTAGCATAACACAATAGGATGGGAAAGAACGGAAATTTTATACCGTTTTTTATTACATATATGTTTTATGAATCTGATGGCTATTTGATTTATTTTAGATATATCCTCTTTCAAATACAGCCACGGAAGCCACAAGGTGTGTTATGTAGTGAAACAGAGGTTGGAAAGAGAGAGCTGAATACAAAAATTATCTGGTGTGATAAAATAACAGTTGGAATAGGAATAATGTGATACGGCAGGTTCTCTGAGACTGGGACTTTTTCTGTGTCACAAACCTGGCATGTTGTGTCTGCTACCCAGGAACAAATGAGGGAAAAGCAGAAACAACCAAGTAGGGAGGAAAGACACTTCAGGCTTGCAAAGACTGTCACTCTGCAAAACAAAGCAACAGTGGTTAGTGCAGTACTGGAGGAGTGGATCAGAGCCAGGGCTGGGGCAGGCCCCAGGGAGCAAAAGCAATGCTTGTAGCAATGGCACGGGAGATGTGGGAACGCGGATGTGTCCCAGCAGCAGCAGGTGAAGAGCCTCCTAAGTGCAGAGGAAACTTAGACAAAGTGAAAAATGAATGAGTGAAGATGGTGTTGGCACTTACGACAAGAGAAACTTTCAATGGTATAAAAGTAGTGTAAGGTGCACAGAGAAAAAAATATGTAAAAGGGCTCTTATCTCTGTTTCTGGTACAACCACAGCTGTCTGGGTGTCGTGTTCCGAAAGTTTTCAAGTTTAGAAAAAAATACATTGGAAAACAGAGAAAAAAGAACTTTATCATGGATGAAAACTTATTTATTTTTTAAGTGTTTACTTCCACTGCAGTGATTGGAGCTGTGGGTTTATGACCTGAATTATTTTAGCAAAGAAATGACCAGCAAGTAGCTTCATACTATAGTCATATCCTGTTTTAAAACATTGGAATCCTCAGCAGTAATTCCATGCTTTTTAAAGAAACAAGTAATTCTATAGGTAAGGTGCCTTTTCAGAGGCAGAACAATGTGTGTGCATGTCGGTGTGTAAAGGTGCTCATCATCTGATCTCAAGGCAGTGTTTTGCAAAGTACCACTCCTCAGTTATTGGATATGCAAACTTAAAAAGGCCACCTTCTTTTTTTCATCATATGCTCAAGTAATGAGTAAGAGAAATACCTATAAACAAAGTGGAAGAAATGTCACTTAGAAATATCACCTGCCAGCACACTACAGAAGGAAAGAGAAGGGGAAAGGAAGATAAGAAGTGAGAGACAGCATAAGCAAACATAAAGGCTTACTTGCAGAATAAAGAGATGAAGAAAGGTACTAAATAAGTCTGTGTACTACAAGACAAGTTAATGCTACTCCTGAGGAGCTTTATTTACATGGTTGGCCTTTACACGCCAGCTAATCCTTCCAGACACTGACCTTGTCAGCAGTGTTTGTGTACTTTGAATAAGAATATGAACTGTTCTTTTAAATAATATCTCCAGCATGGCTAGATGAGAGTTTTGCATGTGCATTACACACACAAATGGCCCAGGGCACATTCCCCTTCCCACAGCGGGGGTACCAGCCCCGTTTTAGTGCTGCAATACAAACAAGACCCCTCTGCTTTGGTGCTGCAGCACAGCTTTTGGCTTTCAGGTCATTGTGCCAGAGAGTATAGAGATACCAAAACAGGCTGTACAGCTAAGAACTTCTATCTCAGGCAGCTGGAATAAAATTACACCTGGGAGTGTGTTGCAGACGTGTTTTCACAAAGCATACTGCAACTCAAATATTTCTGCATTTTGGAGACAGCGAGAACAACTGCAGCACACGCTCAAATCTGAACTCCCATGTGATACAAGCCAAAGAAGGCCATATAACACCCTTTTCCTCCAACCTGATCAGGGCTAAAGCTTTACATTTGGCAAATCAATGTCAAAGCCCAAGTACAGTAAAAACAAAAAAGCAAAGCAAACCAAAACAGAACCCCAACAAACCAGAAGAGCTATTTATTACCGATTAAATGCTTTTCAAACTAATTCTGGAGCAGAGATCCAGGCAGAAGAAGGAAGGACCTTAATGTTTGGAAAATTAGAAGTGCTATAGTGACTAAGGAAGCACTGCACAAAATGCCTTATACAGACATTAATAAATGTTAGTCAAAAATGCCAATAAATTGACTTTCAGGGCTCTTAAAAATTTGCTCTGACAGAACAATGTCAACCAACAAGGCATCATTTTAATAAAAGGTAATAAGCCACAGCACATGCAATGTTTTAGCTATGAAGCTACTTCAACTGTTCATGGAATAATATACAAAAATCCACATTGTGTGATTGCCTATCCACACACAGTCGGTGCTGCTACTTGACCATAGTTTGATTTTATGTTTAAATCAGCCGAGACCAGTACAGGTTTAGCATATCCCAGCCAAAAGTGCAAAAACACAGTTATGATCTGCAACTTGTTTTCTCAAAATATCAAAATATGCAAGGGGTAGCTTCAGATCAGTTATTACTTTTCCAGCAAATTATTTCCTCTGTGATAACAACCAGAAGTGGAAAGACTAATTTTAGCTGGAAAGTTCACAGGATCTTATAGTCACAGCCACAGTCACAGCTAATTTGAGGCAGAGAAAGTTAAAACACTGTCAAAATATAAATGCTTCCTTCAGCTGATTCATTAGTTTGCATATCATAACAAGGACTTTGTGTTCTTGGGTAAGGTTAGTGCCTCGAGGACATCCTGCAGATGTGTGCCTTCCCAGTCTGAGTTTCTTTAATTTGTTATGCAAACATCAATTCTTTTTAAATACTGCAAAAAGGAGGACTTTCTATTGCAGCTAAAACCATCAGCATTAAAAATAGCTGCTCCTGTGATGCTGCTTTTTAGGAGAAAGGAGGACACCATATTCTAAACAGATGTTTACCCGTTAATGAATGGTTTATTTCTCATTAGAGGAGGTTTAATTGGCAGACAAACCCTGACACAGCTAGCAAGTGAACTCGGTAAGTCCTGCTCCAAGCCAGGAGGCCTGGCATTTTTTGACACATTAACTATTTTTCCCCTCAAGGAAACTGTGAACTTTGAAAACCCTAAAGAGCCTAAGAGCAGAGAAGTCTGAGGTTTATATTTTTACTTCTCCCCTTTTCCTTGTGCTCATGTATTTTAAAGGTACGGAACAAGGACAGAACTAGCAGCGGAGGGCTGTGTTTTGGCAGAGCTGAAAAAGGACGAAATTGGGGGGGTTTTGCCTTAGAATGGCAGCTGTGGCAGCTCCCCTGCAAGCAAGGCAGTGCCCAGCTGTGCTTTGGATTAAGCAAAACGATTTTGGTGGTCAGCTTGTCCATGTTATTTTACCCAGGCTGTCCCACCACGGGTTTTTCATTTCTCTGAGCCAGGCGGGAGGACAAGGGTGAGTAGACAGGCACCTGGGGGGCTGGAAGAGGTGCCTCAGGAGGCTCCCACCCCAGACACCCGATTCCCCTGCCTCTCTCCCTTAAAACCCAGCCACTGGCTTGCTGGGGGTCACTCACAGCTCCCCACCACCCCTTCAAGGCCCCCAGTAGTTGAGAGACGGGGGAGAAAGAGGGGCAAGGATTTCTTTGGTGGCCTCTGGGGGGTTCAAGCCAAATGCTCTTATTTCTGCTTTGGGTGAGGATGGCAGGGGGGTTTTTTGGCTTTTTGTTGAGGCACATAAGATGTGGTCCCCACCTGGTATTTAGTTTCAGATCAGCAGGATGGACCGGAAGACAGAGCCCAGTAAGGTTCCGGGGGCTTCCAGATGGTTTTGGGAGCACTAAGAGCCATTGGTCTGTGGGGTCCTGATCCCTTTTCCCAGCCCATATGAAGAGGAGAACAAAGACAGTTTGGTTCTCTCGGGATTAATATTGCGCCATTTGATGCTGAGCACCTGAGCCTGACTGAAGGACCCTGATTAAGTGCCCTGAGGGTAGGACCTTGTCCCCTAAGCTCTTTAGTGCACCTCTGCCACCTCCTCATGCACCAGGGAAAACCAGAAAGACTCTTCCTGCCACCTGGGGGCTGTGAGTCATACTGGTCTTGTAGGCCTCATCCAGAGGGTTTTCAGGCCTCCAGGTAATTTGCCAGGAAAAGAAAAAGAACCCACAGGGAGTGCCAGGATTTCTGCTTCAAAGATAGCCAAGCCTGAAACATCAGATGCTGGCTGTCCTGCTCTATCAGCCCTGCCAGATAGGAGCACAATCAGCTGATGAGGGAGCACTGAAGAAGTCAAACACCCAACCCTGACCCGTGTAATCGCTTTCTCTTTCTCCTTTTATTCTGTGGCCTTATGGGCAATGGTGCAACATCTCCTTCCAGAGGCAAGTGAAACAATGGTGCTGCAATAAGCAGATGCTGGAAGGGTCCTGACAGGAGTTGACAGGAGGAGCCTGTGGTGTTAATGGCAGATCTGAAGAAAGAGAGTGGATGCAACAAGAACACTATGGCAGTGCTTAAAGAGGCCATAGTGTGTTGGTGGACTGGGCATATTCCTGCCTCAAGACCCACAAGTGGAACAATCCCATTGTGGTACAACCTAACTTCCCACATGGAAATGAAAGGTTTAATTTCACAGATTCATTTCATATATTTCATGATATTTTAAGGATAAATCTCTTAATTGTTGTGTAATACTCCTGTTTTATAACAGGGGTCTTCTATGCAGCAGAAGTGTCAAGCAGATTCCATGGACAGACAGCATCCTGCCACATTTATGGCACCTTGTAATGACTCCCTGATCAGTGAACACTGTCCCAGTGAGGAGATCTATTTAGTTTTGGAGTTAGTGAACAGTGACAGGCATAAGCATACACTGAGTCAGCCACACACCGATGAGCCCAGCTAAATCCGATATAAGTAACCCGCAGAGGACACTTTTCTTCAAAGAATGATATTATTCACTGTTATCTTTTCATCTTCCCACCTGTTTCCTGGAAATGCAATTGCAGAAATACAGTGTTTGGACCAAATTCCATGCTTCTGTGAGTGATGGAATTAGATGATCTTCCAGGTCCCCTTCCAACCCAAACCATTCAGTGATTCAGTGGTCTGTGCTATACTCTGGGCTCTGGGATGTGGCACCAGGCTGGCCATTAATACATGCAGCTCACACTGGCTGCGGTTGTCCTTCCAAAGCAAATTCTGCAGTCGTGAACAGCTGGAACATAAAAGCCATCTGGAAAGAGTCTTATCATCTCAGCTTAGTCCATTAAGTGGATATAGTAACAGGTGTGTATATATATATGTATATACACATATCTATAGTGGTGCTACTGCCATTGAACCTTGTCATGTTCAGGAATTGATTTTCACTTCCCTTCTCATGAAAACTTTGGATAATTGCACTTCTTCTTATTAAGTTTTTAGACAATTTTTGTTAACACAGGAGACAAATTTTTCATTAAGTCAAATTTAAATCTCATTCACATGAAGGATTTGAAGGTTGGAATAAAAAATAAGGGTAGAAGGCAAGTATAATATCATTAAATCTGGTGAATAAAGAAATTTCTACATAAGGCTGGTTAGCTGGCTATTTCAAAAAAGTCTGAATTAGTAAGGACAGGCAGACAAAATTGTATCCTTACCATAACAATTGACCAAAATACTGTTCTTCTAAAACCATGTACCTAAATGCAAGAGAAGTAGAGGATCCTAATTAACGTTAATAAAAGGAAGGCTTCCAATATTTCTTTTTCTAACTCAAGCATGTGCTCAAACAGCTACTCTTTTGCACTTTGAGTAATTAGTAATGTTTTTTCAGTGCTGTAAGCATCGAAAAATTTAAGGATTCCCTGGACACAGCACAGCAGAGAGAGTGTGGCCTTGCAGTTTGTAAAACTGATCCTAATCTGATAAGGCAGAAATAGGAATTTGGCCCTTACCAATGTCACCCAGCAGTCCCTTTCCTCTGCCACCGCAAGGCTGGCATGGCAGAGAGGAAGCTCGGCACTGGAATGCTTGCTCCCTTCTTCAGTGGTGGATCAATGGTGTTCCAAAACACTGACCAAGTGCTTTGTCTGTCTGAAAAGGTTTGGTTTAGGAGTGCAGGCTCCCAAGGCACTGGCCTAATCAGAATGGCTCCAAGTGCATCTTGCAAGACACCTTATCCTTCATACTCCTCTTCTGACAATTGATAATTGGTCTTTTAAAATGCGGAGTCATTCTGCAGTCTGTGCCTTAGAGTACCAACCAGTCTCCTGGGCTGGGAGCTCCCACTGCTCCACTACTGCTCCTTTGATGCGTCTCTGGGAAGCAGCATGCTGGGCTCTCTCGGACTTGAGTTCCCAAATACATTTTTAGGAGAGAAGGGAAATACAATGGCTATCTTCCCAGGAAGATTAAATCCTTTGAGGAGAAGCGTGTTATAAAAGCTGTAGACGTATTAGGTGTTTCACAGCAGACAGAGCCACTTGTTTTTTGGGGGAAGTGTGCACAGAGGGAGCAGGCAACCCCAGGATTTTGGGGTGTCTCAGTTTGCAAACCACGTCAAAAAGAGGTAAGAGTTGCTTCTCTCTGGTTGTTCTTTTTCTCTTCACCCCTTCTCTCCCTTTTCCTTCCCCCAAGATACAAAGATCCAAGGAACATATTGTATGCTGCTGGAAATTACTTTAAAATTCCAGGACAAGACAGCTGTGAGTCAAACTCTTCAGTGGATGTTCTACAGTGCTGCACAGCTGATTTAGAAGTAAAACCCAATGTTCAAGTTTGCTAGCCTTATATTGAGATAGAAGCAGGGCTTTAAGATAAACACAGCTCAATACTTTTAGACTCAGGATGGAAAAAACCCTTCTTTCTTTCCATAAAAACTATGTTCCCAATTTTTCTTTCTTCCCATGGGAAGTGAGTTACAATACTATATTGTAACAGGTTAGTGTTAAAGTCAGGTAATGACACTGCAAAGGCAATTTTCCTCTAAGAAATACCATCCCCTGCATCACTGTGAAACTACATTATCCAAGGGACACAAACTCTCATATTAATATACTGTCATTTAATTCAAGAAGGGTCTGATGGGCTTGACACAACCCCCACCATACTCTTTCCTGTTAATGCAAGATATTGCCTTGAGAAAAACACTTACTGCAGCATTTTGAACCCTGTCTGTATTATTACAAGGCAAGACAGAGTATGATTGTCTTTCAGTTAATGATGTGGCAGGGGGTGGCTTTTTGCCAGGGTTAGGTTAGACTCCTTTTAAGTAGGAGCCTTTAAGATCCACCTGGACAAGCAATAATTAAAGGGAATAGCAAATTAAGTGTATTAGGAAGGGGAAATGATTTACTAACCAGGGGGAGAAATAATTTATTAGAAAAGAAAACTTTTCCTTTAAGCCAAGAGAGTCAAATTACCTCTTTCACAAATCATTTGCTCTTTTGTCCGCAACTCAATTTTTAGCTTTTCCCACTCCACAAAAAGCATCCTGACCCACAAGTCTGTGGCTATTTCTTTCCCTGGGGCACTGTTCCCTGGCATGCAGGGTCCATCCTGACACGTGCTTTCTCTTTCAGCTCAAGAAGACTTTCATTTTCCCTGCAAAACTATTTTGGGACGGGGTGGAGGGATGGAGAAGGGAGCTGGGGAAAGCATTTTCCAACAGACCCTACATGCTCTCCAGTAACAGAAGCAGTGACAGAAACCTAGACAGAGCAGTCTGATGGAGAGTACTCCCCTGAGGCTCCTGTTCATGCACCAAGCCAAAAATACAGTTTAAGTCAACTGACTGAAATTGGAATGCAAGAAGTCAGGAATCAAATGGGGGCAGGCTGTCGTACTTTTCTATCAGATGAGCAAGCAAGAGCAATATTTGAGTCATCCCAATCACTGCTTATTTCTTCAAAAACATTTTTTCTGTAGTGTACTATTGGATCTCCACACCATAGTTACAAGTGAGACCCCAATGTCCATACCAATTAATAACCCCCCTGTTTATTAAAATTCAGTCACGGTGGCACAACGTAGCATGCAATTATAAACACAAAACAGATGCAACACCATCTTCTCTATAGTCAGCGAAGATTGCAATCTGCAAAACCATGGAAATTTGTGTCCTTGATTTAATGGTTTAAAATGCAGGAAAGCTGTTTACATTCACTGTCAAAATGTTTGCATTACATATGCTCACTGCCCCTGTAGTGGAAATATTTTTCCACTAACATTGCAGAATAAGCACAAAATGAAGATGCACCGCTCTTACCAGCAAAATGCTGGCATAATGCAGTTTCACCTCTGCTAAAACATTTGTTAGTGACTCATCACACTGCGCTATTTGTTCCCTTTACCTTGGATAGACTTCCTGAGAAATTTAGTGTTATGCACATATTTTCAACACTCCACTGATCAAATAGCCTGCTGTACAATACTACAGACACTGTTTTCATGTCCTAAAAGCATTAGCAATACAGATAATTTTTTAAGCCCTTGATTGCAAACTTTAGATTACTCAACTAAATATGGAAAAGGTGCAGACACCTTCCCTGACACATATGTAGGAGCAAGTAGGTAAGCTGGAAATTTTAATTTCTATCTTCAATTAAAAGATGAGGATGATTTTCAAGTCTGTACTCTAAAATCAGTCTGTAGTCTAAAATTTAGGAATGCAAATCCCAAGGACAGTCAGTGGCATTTATTAAAATCTCCAGCTAAGATATCAGTGGATGCACATTGAAGACATATAATGTGCAGCTACCAGAAAGTCTTTTAAAATGCATATCTGAACACATAGACATAGTGTTGGTAATGCTTAATTGCTATGAAATTCAGAGTTTCTCACAAGTCTGAAAAAATTCCTCTAATTTACATCAGGACTGTACAGACTTGCCTATCTTTTCTCATGTTTTCCTCAGTTTCTGTGGGACTATTCCCAAGATAAAGCCCACGCCCAAAATCAAGGTCATAGTGTTTTATAGTAGCTATAGAGCATGATTCAGACACTGTTATTATGTGCCTGATGGCAAATAATTTCTCTCTCCGGATAAGCAGTTGGTGTACCAGTACCACACAAAAGGCAGGTATATTCCATTCAAATCATACCAGGTTTATTTATATTTGTTAACTGTCCTACAGCAGGATTTCCTGATATGTTTGATTCATCTTATGCAACTGAATATATTGTATGAAATACATAGCAATTATGAAATATTATGCAATAATTTTCCACTGTTGAACCTTATGGAGAAAACTACATTATTTAGTCAAATGCGCACTGTGAAGGATTTTATGCAGGTTTTTTTGCTTAGCTTTTTCTACTGTGTGGTTTCTTTGCTTGTAAAGAAACAGAAGATGACTTACATCTGAGCATGTTGAGTGAATTCTGCAGATATTTTGGCTGCAGTAAAGGTTTCTCTTGACTATGTTAAAAAAGTTTGTTGTCAAGAATATTTACTAACAGACTCTCAAGCCGCCATCCTGCAGCCAACCAGCATCTGTTAACAACAATTTGCCTTTAGTTAAATGCAAAAAAATTAAGCAAACAGTAATTTTTTCTAGTTAAGGCAAATACTGCTTGAATGGAAGAATCTTTTCCTACCTGGTTTAACCTTGTAAAAACAGGGTCTTCTGCCTTCAGCTTCAAAAATTTGCATATAATTTTAGGGACTTGATTATGCCACAACAATCTGGCATTACAACATGCTTAAAATGTATTATCCCCATCAGTCAAAGTACAAGATGGCTAGGATAAGGGAATGGTTGTTATCCACACATGGACGGCAACATGGATTTCTTCCACATCTCTGTTCAACAGGAATGAATCAGGCTCTCTGTCTTTACAACTGGGCATCCACAGTGTGTGTTTTCACTGTGAACAGATTCAGTTAACAACTCTAATCTGTTCCTTGTGGGGTAGAACAGAATATTTTGGAGACTTTTCTACTCCATTTCTGAGGATGTCTAAATAATGTTCAAACACATACATATGAAAAAATGCATTTTTTTCCTGTTTGCTGCTGCTCACGTTACATGAAGATGGCATATATGTATTGAAACAAATGTGACTCATATTTGAATTGCACGTACACTCAGAGTAACGTATTCTAACATGCTAAAAATGCAATCCCCAAAGACAAACATACTGAAATCGATCTTCAGCTGCTCAAAATACAAGTCAATTCTTCTACATCCAGGTGAGCTATTCTCTGACGGGACTGCCTCGTGATGTTGCTGGTGGAACAGACTGGGGTGTTTCCAGAGTGTTTCTATTTCTCCTGTATTCAATAGTTCAAGACACTGTCTGAAAGAGAAAATACAATTTTCTTGAAAATTATTCACTCGTTTCTCATACTGAGATGTCCTAAATTATAGTACAAGCCTGGGATTACTAATTTAATTTTAGGTTAATCATCTTCTGACAGATCACAAACAGCCCTTTTCATAGTGTATGCCTATTTTCTGTTTGTGGCTTTTGTTTACTCAAAGGTTTTTTCTCTTAAATATTGGAAGATGCAGGGATACAGTTAAAGAACAGGGCTAATGTCTGAAGAGACCTGCACAAAAAGTCTAAGATGAAAGCTAATTGGTTTGCAGTTTTGCTGTGAATTCAAAACTTAGAGTAGGGTCACTAATTCTATGGCCTTTCAACTACTCTCAAAGTGATTTATGGGTTTGTGCTGAAACACTATAGCAGACTTAATGGTTTTGCATGGTTGAAGCATGAAATAAGGTGTAACCTGAGTGTTTCCACTGGATGTAAGTTTGTGTTTGGGAAAGTTTTTGAGTCCAAAATTTCAGCCGAATTGCTGCATGATAAACCCTATACTCACATGACAACTTGGGAAAAAAATCTAATTAATATTTTTCTGCAAATGCTACAAACTCATCAACATCAAAATACTTAGATTCATACTACTTTTATTTAATTGGCCATTCTAAAAAGGTTCCAAAAACATCCAAGTCAAAATCCTTGCATTATGGTGACATGGAAACTAGTTCTGTCGTTATCTACAGCTTGATGGTTCAAAACATTCCTTATAGGGAGTGTTGTGAATTCAAGCACTATCTGATGTAAAACCCAGTCTCCTGCTCCCTGAGTAAGTCCTGTAGTACACTGACGGCTGCCGTGGTCACCTGCCGGAGTTCAGGTACATAAACCTTGGAGAGCTTTAAGTTTTGACTGCTATTCATTCAACAGTGTGAAGCTGTAGGCTGCAGACTGCATCCGAAATCCAAGGAGGAGACAGCATTTGAGATTTCAGTCAGCTTTAGAATATAAAAAACCTTTCCATTCCCTAGCTAGAGTTCATTTACAGCTGTGAACCCTAAGAGTATCCCAGGAAAGTACTCACTGTGAGGTGCTCCAACACTTGCCACAGTAAGAGCAAGACCTTTGGTTAGTTTTATTGGCCTGTCAGGTTGTTCTCAGCTTTTGCCTAAGCAAAAAAATCTCTTAAAGCCCTCACTTGGAGATCAGTAAGTCTCGTGCAGCCCTATTCTCACTCATTTCACATCCTTCCCTCCTTTCCGTGATTCTCAAGGAGTACAAGACTTTGCAAGACAAACAAAGAAGGTAGCAAACACAAATTCAGTTGAGTTCTAGGGCTATAGAACTCAACTGAATTTCCTTGGTAACTTCCTATAAATCCATTTTTGTAGTCGCAAAATTCTACAATATTTAACTATTTGCATATCCCTGAGGGCTTTATGTACAGACACACCAAGGTCATGCAGGCAGCATTTGAGAGCAGTATTTTGCCCTCTTTCATTGCAAGTACAGATGAAAAAGGTTGCTTTCAGATCTCTACCCCAGCAGTCTCCTCAAAACTCCAACTGAAAAACTTTTCCAACTGATTTTTCCTTCTCTGTCAGTCTAGTTTATGTGGCCAATATTGCATTTCTTAGCAAACCATAACATGCAATCCCTCTGTAAGCTAATGAGGAAGAGAAATTTATGAATTTCATATGCTTAAGTACATTCATAAATAAAAATCTATTTGTAATGCCCAACCAGATTTGTTGCTGAGTGGGTTTTAAGCTGCAATGCAATTTTTAGTTATCCTTAGAAGTTAGAGCTTGTTAAAATCCTTAAAGTTTATTGAGTCCAGACTATAATCCAACTCCAACAATAATTATGCTTCATTGGTTCAATATATGAAGACGTAAGTCCTCAAAATAAAAACTCCCTTCCTTTTGTCTCATCAAAATATGTTTAAATTGACATAAGCAACCCAGCACTTTATAGAACAGAATCTGGGGATCATACAAATACCACATGGAGAGCCAGAAAAGATGGAGGCTACATGTGTTTTAAAAGTAAGAGACAGAAAAGAAACAAACATACATTTAAAGATGTAACTATTTATTTACTTGATGGCTCTGCTGTAAATGTTTTCCTTTGTACTCTACATAGCAACAACCTGAGCATTCTCCCTTCCATCAAGATGGTATCCAAGTGACAAACAGAACGGTAGAATTAATAAAAATTAAATAAGGACCTGATTTAACTGTCTCACTTTTCCCAGCTTAAATAATTTCCTTCCAGAGCACAGAGTGGTTGTGATGGATTGACTTTTCCCTAATGAAGGTGGAAACAGTATCAAAAAGGAAATAAAGAAAAATTTACTACTGTGATGTTTGTGCATAAAATTAAAAACAGTGATGTGAATTATTGATCTGACCCATTAATAGCTAATGTAAATTTCTTTCAAATGAGCATTTCTGGAAAAAAAACCCAAAACCTTCCCTTCTTTACTGTTATCTTTTGAAATGTTCATTGCAAGGATAAATTGATCCCAACCCAAAGCAACTTCATGGGTGTGGGGGATGTGGGAAACGCAAAGTAGCTGGCAGGATAGAGACCTTTGCCTGAACTGCAGAATAACTTTGTCTGGTGATGTTTGTCTATCAGTTTGATTTTCAGGCTTGATGTCAATAAACTGTCACTTAATGCTGCTTCATTTCTTTCCCCACTTCTTAACAGGATTCAGGATGACCTTCAAGCACTTGGTGGGACGCAAAGACACATACACACACACAAAAATTAGTATATTGGTGTGTTTCTTTGAGAAGTGTAGGTAGAGATATGCCAGTTTCTATGGTAACAACAAGACTTTTTCATTAGTAACAGAAAAATAGGTGTTGAGATAACCTCTTAGAAATTGTCAGTGCTTAAGTTATTTCTAGTCTCAGATGCTGCTTTCAATTAACACACGTTTAATTTGTAAATAATGGTACAACCTTCTTTAGGAGTTACGCACTTCTCAGGTGTGTAACAGGTACATGTTAGGAGAAAATGCTACAATGCATCACAGGAAAAATATTCTGCAAGAAATGATTTCTGCTTGCTGTGGGATTCTCACGGTATTATTTTTGTAACATGATGATTAATTTGTCATTCATCAAAAGAACTCACTGCTGAATTGAAACATTAAGGAAAGTTCAAGCAAACATAATGAAAGTGCATCTTGATTCCTGGGGTTTTTTTAACTTTAATTTAACATTAAGAAATCCTACTTTTGGCAGGTTAATAGCTATCATGGCATGCTATTGTCATTATTTATAGTTAAGCCTGACATTTCCTAGCCAAAATAATATGACCAGGCAAGGCTTCTGTGTGCTGCCTGAAATGGGTACAGGAGTTGTCCGTAGAGGAAAATCCCAGGTGAGACAATTCTCCCAGTTAGAGGGAAAACCAAGAAATGGTTCATGTGCACATCTTTTTTCGCAGAAGCTCACATTTTCAACCAGCTTTACAACTGGTGTAGAAGTTCCTGTTTCCACATCCCACAGAATCAGTAGGAAAATGGGCATGTTGAGACAGAGGAGGGAGTGGTTGCAGTACTCTGTATTCTCTATATCGTGGGTTGCATGTCCCTCATAAATCGGGTCAGTCCTTTCTATCAACTCTAATTCATGTAAGCAGGGCACGCTTGGGTTCAAAGCAGCCCAGGAATGACGGATAGGATGATGACTTAGTGGTTTTCCTGAGCTTTGAGGCTGTAATGTACCATTTAATCAAATGTACATTACAGCTCTCTTACTCAACAGAGCCCAAAATGTTACCAGGCTTGCAGTGATTTTACTCCTTTTTCAAGCCCATTGATTTGAGCAAGGCTTTGTGCAGGCAACCTTATAAATGGTACGAGTGAGGTCTGTACCATCTCAAGATTGGTAACCTGCCCTTTCCCACAATCTTGAAAATAACAATAATTGTATCTTACCCATCCTCTTTTTCTTTATAGAAAAATACAACTGCTCTTTTGCCTTGTAACAGAAAGGAAGTCCTGCTCACTATAATTGAAGCAATGCCAGCTGTTTGGAGCTGCTGGAAGCAGTAAACTGAGCAGTCATTACTTCTCAGCAAAAAAATGTTTTTAAAAATAAGTCTCTGTTTATGGATGGTGCCTATCTGGCCCCATTACAGTGCTCTCTGAACAAATCATACCTTTCAATGTGATAATCTTCAAGACAGGTAAACATGGTTATTTTATAAAAACACAATCTTGCAGACACAGAACTGAAAAATTTTTTTTGTTTAAACTACAAAATGTTATAGGTCATGCCTTCATCTGCACTTAATTTTGAAGGCAGATAAAATCCTGAACTTCCGTTAGTCAGGTTAGACCAGTTCTTCCAACAATACAAGGCCACTGCTATCACGCTTGTGTAGACACTCCTGTGTAGACATTACCTGCCCCTCCACAAGCAGTTTCTCATTAAAAATACTACAATTACACTGCTGCTTTTGCAGCATTTCACTGGCTGTACTTTTCAGCTTGAAGGTTTGGGATAGTCATGATCAGTTTGGCTTTGAAAGCCCCAGTGTGGTTTCCAACTTTGGGAGTTCAAAGGAATTGTCCATGCACAGTAATTTGAACTTGAGTATTTGCCCAAATCAGTAAAATAAAAAACCACATAAACCACTATCTAGACCCTTAAAAATATATTAAAAAATGTCAAAGCAAACACAGAAGGAAGAAGAGGAACTACCACTGCAAATGTATTTTATGACGCTTTTCAAGCCACAGGGTACTCAGGGTTTGAAAGAGAATTCATGAGATTTTAAGAGAAGAAATGGAAATAAAGTGAATTATACCATCATTAAATTAATTAAGATGTCATCCAGCCTCTCCAAAGCAAGTTGAACTCCTTCAAAATACTATGAATAAAAGTTTGCAAAGAATGATGTACATCAGTCATTACGCTTTGTAGACAATTTCTTTTTCTTAGTATCTTCCAGGCTTCAGCATCTTCTACTTTCTGCTAAGAATGATAGCATAAACTGCAAAACTGTCCTTTTCATGCATCAGTAGTGAATGATGAGGAGTACTAGCAGTAATTGCAATGATCTCTGATGCAGATCAGAACAACTACAATTTTCCCATTTTTAAAAAATGAGTTTGTTGAAAAATGGAGTTTCACTTTGGTATGTAGACAAGGTGGGGGTTTTTCCCCTCAAAACTGAGAAATAAGAAGTAAGAGATAAAATGAACAACAAGAAGAAAATAAAGAACAGTTTTGTGAATATGCAACTCCTCAGTAAGATTAATAAAAGTTCTTAACAGTTATTATTGGTCACATTCTACACACTAGGAAAGCATCTCCTGCTGTCCAGCTCTTCTCATTCCCACCACCCGTACAGAACTTGGGGAGGTTTGGGCAAGTGCCTTTTTGCTTATATTTCCTAAATCCTTCCTCTTCCACTCAATGGAATTTGTGTCTTTTATAAACACTCATAACCATTTTGTTAAACAACAATCAGCAGTCGTAACCTTAAATCCTTAGAGCCCATTTAACATCTAACCTAATCACGTAATTTCCATGATCTTTTTTGTCTGGCCACCACACTTTCTTCCACTGCCTCTCATCAGCACAGAGAATCATTCTTCATTACAGTCCAGGTCCTTATGAGTCAGAAGTGAGATTCTTCTGTACAGAGGCTGAGACCTTAAGAGCAACAGTTAGCATTGCAACAGCATCTAAACATCTGTATGCACTGACAAAGATTAAATGTCTTTTTTTGACTTTTCAATAAGTCATGCAGCTTCCCAGATTAATGAGTGAAATACCCTAATGATTCACCAGTGCCATTTCTGTCTAGCTGCTCAAAAGGTGAAATGAAAAAGAAAAAAAAAATCAAAGTATCTCCTAAATTCTTACCTCAGAACAGTTCACTGAATCAGTCAGTGACTTTCAGTCCTTTCAGTTCCCTGAAGCAAATATGTCTTAAAGGTCTTGGGTGTCTCAGTGATGTCAACTTTTTCTGTACTTTTTCCTCAGAGCAAACAGATTGATAACGACTGAGAAGAGCTGCAACCTTCCTCCCTTCCTCACCTCACTGCCTCTGCTGTGGCACCTAAGCCTTGTTGGGCTGCCTTTAGACAAGGAGGCTGGGCTGGGTCCAATACCCAGTCCTGGGAATGCTGCTTTCCACAGCTCAAAATCCCACCCTTAGATGATGGTCCCATTCTTGCACCATGGGACCACCTCCTTGTGTGAGGCTCTTCTCAGCCCCTCAGAAGGGCCCCTCACTCCCATGCAGCTGGGCACTGGATACCTGGAGCAGCTGCTGAATGCCAGCTTCCGCCTGGATGAGCCTCTTTATGTCAGTGCCAGAGGAGCAAGGGCACCTGCGTCTCTGTCTCCAAAACTGAAAAGGTTCCACCAGTCCTTTCCTGAGTAATGGTACATTTTATGTTATGTGGGGTTTCAGATCTGGTTGAATGAGGAATCTAAATGAAAGGATTTGTGGGACCTGACCCAAAAGCCCTGCAGTCCTTGAGAGGAACAAGGTTTCCTCATGGTGCCAAAGAATACTTGCCAGAGCTAGCTCCATGGAAGCTCCATGCAGAGACAGTGGGAGGGGAAGGCTGCAGCACCTACCTGACATGTCAGAAGGATCACATGCACCCTAAAAAGGCAAGAGCCAAGAAAACCCACTGAAAAGTTCAAAACTGAATAAACTTTTGAGAAGAGACACAATCAGCAAGGCTGTATGCAAGTTCCAGTAGAGATCCAAGCCAGCATTTTCAGGCTCTGTACACATCCTTGAACAATTGTAGCAATAGTGCTGAATCTCATAGGACTGTTGAGTATAAAGACCTGTAAAGGATGAAAATCTTAGCAAAAAAATGGGCATGAGGTTCACATTGCTGTATTCATCATGAAAAACAAGTGATAGTGAATAAAGGCAATACATTTTTCACTGCCAAAGAATCTCCAAAATTCCTCTTGCAAGAATTTTTGCGGTGATTTGAAGACATAACTGCCTTTCTTTCATGCTTACTTTTTTTTTTTTTACCCAAAACCACTTATATCCCAGATTTACTTGGGACAGAATTAATATTATTTCCAGGTTAGGAATTAGGGCAAACTTGAGGTTCTGGTCCTAAAAGTCCTTCTACACATGGCTAGCTTTATAAGCATGAGTGGAAGTTCCATTGGCTTGCAGGAGGTTTGAATAGAGGTTGCATACGCATATAGGTAATTTTATGCCTCTGTGAACTGAAAAGACCTGCTGCATCTTTTGAGGTTAGCCCACTCACAATAAAACTGAATCATAGTCACCTCTTGGTCAGCTGTGCTGTTTAGCCTGGTGCATAGGGATCTCATAATAGAATATGAAAAATCTTTATTTTTTAGCAGTCATTTGAACACGATATTCATTAAAAGGGGGTTAGTATGTCATTTTGTTCTCTAGTTTTCCATGGGTCTTTTACCAGACTGAAACCTACACCTTATTTTCCTCCACTGTCTGGATGCCAAGCTGAGCGAGGTTAATGCTGGTATTGCTTTGAATTACACACCTACTAATCATTACCATCAAAACTGGTAGCATTGTGGAAGCACACAGCGTGGTGCACTGCAGGTAAAGGTATCACCAAGCTGTCAGTCATTGCTTAAATGCACTTGGTGCGGTGGCATTTCTGTAAGATGGCCACAATTCCTCTTTGTGAACACAAGTTGTTTCATGTGGAGTAGGAAATCCCACGTTTTCTTTGCCCTTGCAATTGCATTTCATTTGCTCAAAACCCACTCATGACAGCATGGAGATAAAGCAGTTAGGGAGGGGAGTTTTGTTCTTGTTTGGTGTTCCACACAGGATTTCTGGTTGGATTGATTAAAAAAGAAAACCTAGATGTTTTCAAGGTTTTCTCATAATTTCTGAACCTGTGATGGTCTTCCTCTATTGTTGCTTTTCAAAACTGTGCTTTCATAACTATTAAGTATCAGGAAATTTTGTTGTTCTGAACTTTGATAAAATCTGCTTTTAAAATTTGAGTGTGAACACCAAGTGCATTACAATGGTTGCACACCCAAGGAACAGTTTCAATGTGCTTCATTTTCAAATCCCACTTGGTGCTTCCCTTGACTCCTCACCCCTGCCTGCAAGAACCATCTCCTCAAAAAGCTTTGGGTTTGAATTAATTTTCCTCCTTCTCTGAAAAGCTGCCCTGGGCCATGGCTGCCTTCAGGAGATCTCCCCAGGGTGGTTGCCCCTCCCTGGTTAGCAGATGCAGGGGCAGGGGGGCTGGGCTTGCTCTCTTGCAGGCATTAAGCAGTAACCAGCAGCAGAGATTTATTTGCATTATGCTGACCCAATAAATAAAACTGATCTTGACTCTATAATGTGGAGTGAAGAAAAAGCAAGTAAAAAAATGTACTGGTAAGGAAAGAAACCAAACATCAAACAGACAGCGGTACGAGAACATTTTTCTTGCGTGATTTGTTAAAACAAGGGGTACACCAAATAAGTGGTAAATGCAGTGATGAAAATTTCCTTGAGGACCACAGGGCATTTCTGCAGCTCTTACTCAAGCAGTTAAAATTTGTCTCAATATGGAATCTAAGGAGAAGGAGAACTCCATTTTTATTTCTGAATCAGTTTTTCAAATTGTTCTGAAAGTTTCAAAGAAATTTTTTTTCTGTCAGAATACTAGAATGGTTTAAGCCAGATTGAGAATAAACTGCCAGAAATGCACTGGTTTCTCTCTAAAATAAAACCAAATAAAGAAATAAAAGAGTAAGGCTTTCTGGGTGCATGGAATTTCACACAAAAAGCAATTGAAAGTGTGTCCCAGACCTCAGCATTAGCTCTTGGCTTCTCTGCACTGAAGAAGAAAATTAACTGGTTTAAGAAACGCATATGAAATTTCCCATCTGGCTGACAACATGGATGTTTCTGCTCACTGTGACAATCTGAAAATGCTGCTGAGATGTTTTAAAGTCAGTGTTTATATCTAAAAAGCCAAATCTTCCACAGCTAAGGTGGCTCTCCTTGCTTCCCTAAGATATAAATTAAGACAATGAAGTCCATCTGAAACTCATTTTTAAAGGTGCACAGCCAGGATAAGCGTGCTTTGATTAGTGCTCTTTAAATTCATCTTCTTACGCTGAAGCCAGTTTTTACTTTCAAAGTTGTTTTTGTCCTCCATCAAGGAACATTTAATAATTGGGTTTAAAGCACGTAAAACTGTAGTTTGTATTTACCTGCTAATCAGATTAGCATTGCTAAATACATGTGTCATGTGAAGGTATACTGCTACACTCCTTAACTTTCAAAGGCTTCAGGTACTTTGGAAAAACTGATGATGTTATGACAGACAGGTAAAGAGCACCATAAAGCTGTCTGCTAGATACAGCGTATGCAGAAGCAATTTGCCTTCTAAAACTCTGAACATGATATTCTCTAATATTTCCTGGCAGATCTTCAGTAGCTAGAAAATAAGCATTTCCATATGTAAGAAAATATTCCTTTGAAATGTAGATTTTTCCTTACAAGAAAAGAACACAGAGAGAATTGCATTTTTAAGCTAAGGGTTCATTATTATTTATTTTTCTGCTTTGAAAAATGTTGTGTGTTTCCCATACAGCACTTAGGTGGTAATTGCAATTCTAGGATGAGCTAAATTACGGTTAACAAACCTCCTAGCTGTTTTCATCCACTAAGAAAAATCTCTCAATAAACAAATTTTGGCTAATACATAGCTCCTCACCGAACACTTTGGTTATGTTAAATTTAATATACTGCAGCAAATATAACTGCATTTATCTAAAATTTAAAATGTGCTCACAACACTGCCTCTCTGTCCTGCTCCTTTAGTAGGGTGTTTTCCCCTTTAAGGAAAGCATTTTAAAATGGTTGCTAGTCATCTCAGTTGCTGCAACCACATGATGCAATCTATTGTCAAATTAGTGGGTGGCAGCAAGTGGAAACAGATTTCACCAGCAATAAAGCCCGTCACATGATTTCATCTGTTCACAGTCATAAAATCTCTTAGCCTGTTCCCCCTGTTTGATCCGAAAGCTCTGTCCACATGGAAGCTGATCTTTGCTATCTTAAATGCTGCTGCTAAATAACAGACTTTGTCTTTGTGGATGGTTTTCACTAAGTGGTATTTTGGAAGTGTACAGGGAATTAAACCATTTAGCACAGGAAAATTCACACGTTTTCTAAAAAGTGGGCCAAATGCACAGATGTTTTGCCAAGTCAGAACTGAAATAAAATAGTAATAAAATATTTGCAAAAGAAACCAAATCTAATTAAGGTTGTAGAAAAAGTTATACTTTCAAAAGGCTGAGCATACTGTACATATCTATAAATGAGATGAAAACTGTACCTGAAGTACAAATAAATTATCTAGTATTAAGTTAGCAGTAATCACATATGAATCAGCAAAAATATGGAGGGTGGGGCAAAGGAGAAAACTTGGTATAAAAACAGGTACGAACTTGTCATGTAAATGGAAAATAAGAATATTTCTAACCGGAAGTATTGTGTTTTTCTTATGGAACAGTGTCGTGAGACTAACTTCTAATTTTAAGTGCCATTAAAATCATCATCACAAACTATAAAACCATTCAGGAGTTCTTGGTTCTTTCTAAGTTTGTGAAATATCTTCAGCCCTGCCTGGTCCAGTACAGCCAACAAATTGCAGGCTCCAGGGCCAAGATCTTGAATTTCCACATTCATCTTGTAATGATAATACGAAGAAGAGTGGGGGATGGGAAGCACAGACACAAAAACAAAAAGCTTGGAAGAGAACCATTGTGTGGATGACAGAAGGCAGAGGTTTGCCCTACCCCTTTTACACCACACCTGAAAGCCAGCTGAAGCAGTCACAGGGAGCCAGGGACTCTCCCTCCCTCCCTCACACTGCACACTTCCCCTGTTTCCCAAAGACTTGTAGAAGAGAGCAGTCGTCTTGTGCACTACTAACCTATGGGAAAGATCATTTTTCAAGGAATGCAAGTTCCCTTCTGACACCTCAATACCAGGGAAACATGGTTTCTCAGCCCCCTGCTCAGGGCTAGGCTTTGACCAAAACAACACTCGGTAACTGATCGTCTGCAATATTGCTTTACAATAGCTATCTATCCCAGTTTGAAATGAGGACAAATGTAATGTTCTTCATACCCTGGACCACCAGCTGTACATTGATTATTCGTGAATAATGTGATTCCCACTTAATGGGCTGCTCAGTTAAATTAAACATAAGTATTTGTGCTGTCGAATAACATGCAAAGGCCAATGCACAAATTTTTCTGGAGAAGTAAATGTCACAGACTTCATTTTTGGAGAACTGCAAGCTAATGTGCAGATCAATAGGATCACCATTTCCTTAATAACTATGGAAATGCTAGATACAGTGTGTGGCATGTGTTTGAATTTCTCAGCCCTTACTCAGATCAACATTGACTACATAAGGAATATGGCTACAAAATATATATCTGACAACACCTAATGCTGCATCTTTTATAAACTATTTCCTTTGAAATGTTGTTCTCTTGCAGTGTAGGAAATCAGGAAGCATGGAAAAACATGGAGCTCTGGATCTAAATGCTGGTCCAATTCGGAAAAGCACTGGCTCATGTGCTTAACCTTGCTTAAGCTTCATTAAAGTTAAACATGTGCATAGATGTTTTATCACTGTATCTGGTGGGTTCGCTGCTATAACTTCTTTATTAGTGAGGTAGTTTCACAGACAAAAAGAAATACAGTGGTATGAGACAAGTCCCCAGCCTCAGAGTTAAAGGCCATCTTTTTTTGTGTACATAGTCATTCATGTAAATAGATCTGTACTTAATTGTATTTAATTTAATTTCAAACATATCTGTATTTTATGTAGTCATTCTTGTAAACAGATCTGCTTACAAAAAATATTTATGCAAGAAGATCAAGTATTTGCACATCTAAGGACCCATTTTGCATGGGCAAATAGTTGTTTACACATACGGATGAAAAATAGGGATACACAGATATGCAAGTGACTCTGAAATCTTGACACACATTGCCTTACAGGATGAAGCTGGAAGAAAGTCAACAGGCAAGAATTATCCCATTAAAAGTCCGCAGTCGTGTATGCATTTGGAATTAGTTCTAAAGGCTTTGCAGAAAGAATGTACTGCAGTAAACATTTCATCGTCACTAATTCTGTCCAGATTCATTCAAAGCACATCCCCTTCTGAAGATCCATTAATACATTTTTGATTTAGAGAAAAATCAGCAAACCATTTGTTTCAGAAAGCTGCCAAAATAAGACTGAGACACATGTAGTGGAAAAGTCTCAGGACTTTATTCACTCTCAAGAAAAAAGAAAATCAGAAAAAAACCAAAACTACTGAGGATCTGAGAGCAAAATCTGGCTCTTGGTATTTTAAAACAAAAAACTGAACATGCACTGGTTGCTATAGAGAGAATCTCTTACTTTCAACCACAATTGCAGATGTGGTGATGTTAAAGTGAGTATGTTGTATAATATTTAACAGCTATGTAAAAGATGCATAAAAGTGATCTGAGATATTTTTTCCCAAAAAGATATTAAATAATTGTGAGTCATGCACTGACTGCCCAAAGGAATATAGGAACATTCCACAAATAGCTGAGACTTAAGTAACCCTAGACAAAACATAACATTTGGCCAAACAGTAGTGCTTGTTTACCAATAACACATTAAATACAGTAAAATAAAACATGCATTAAACAATAGTCCAGTGTAAAGAATTTACAGAGTTGCTTGATCTTTCTGTGTGGAAAATTATGAAAGAAAGTCGGGAGTCACTAATGAGAGGTAAAGAGGAGTACATCTTACCACTAGATGTAGCAGAGAAAGTTCACTGCCAGAGTATCCTTGTCTCATTGCCCACCCATATCAGTGCCTTTTCAATCATGTTAAGTCCCTCCTGACACAAATAAAGCTAACTGCACTGGCCTTTCTTAGTACAACAAATAGTATAGTGTGGTTTAAAACTCCCCACTGTTTGAAGCTATTAATACTTAACTCTTAGATCATAGCAGTACCAAAAGGCCACTGATCGAGGCCACATGACTCTACATTTAAGGCAAAAACAGAGGAAGTAACAGTCTGCCTCAGAGAGCTTAAACTCATTTATATGGCCCTATCAGGCAACTTCTGTACCATCTTCTAGATTTGTCTTCTAGATAATACAAGCCCAAGTTCATTGTCAAAGTGCTATTTTTGCAAGTTTTTTTAATAAAGACTTGGGTTTAGAATCATAGAACAATTCCTGTGCAGTTTGTGCCAATGTTTGACAACTCTTTCAGTGAAGAAATTTTTCCTAATATCTCATCCAAACCTTCCCTTGTGCAACTTGGGGCCGTTTCCTCTCATCCTATTGCTTGTTACCTGGGAGGAGAGGCCCCACCTGGGCACAACCTCCTTTCAGGGAGTTGTCTCCCGAGCCTCCTTTTCTCCAGGCTGAACATCCTCAGCTCCCTCAGCTGCTCCTCACAGGACTTGTGCTCCAGACCCTTCACCAGCTTCATTGTGCTTCTCTGAACTTGCTCCAACACCTCAATCTTTGTTGTCCTGAGGAGCCCAAAACTGAACACAGGATTTGAGGGGCAGCCTCAACAGTGCCAAGTACAGTGGGACAATCCCTGCCCTGCTCCTGCTGGCCACACTACTCCTGACACAGCCCAGGAAGCCATTGGCCTCCTTGGCCACCTGGGCACACACTGGCTCATGTTCAGCCACTGTCAAACAGCCCCCCCATGCCCTCTCCCCCCAGCAGCTTTCCAGCCACTCTGTCCCAGCCTGTAGCGCTGCCTGGGGTTGCTGTGACCCAAGGGCAGGACCCAGCACTTGGCCTTGTTGAACCTCACACAATTGGCCTCAGCCCATGGATCCAGCCTGTCCAGATCCCTCTGCAGAGCCTTCCTGCCCTCCGGCAGATCAACACTCTGCCCAACTTGGTTTCCTCTGCAAGCTTACTGAGAGTGCACTCAATCCCCTTGTCCAAATTACTGATAAAGATTAAACAGGACTGGTCCCAATACTGAGCCCTGGGGAACATCACTTGTGACTGGCTGCCAGTTGGATGTAATTCCATTTGCCATCACTCTCTGGGCCAGCCATCTGGAAAGTTTTCTATCCACAAAAGAGTGCACCTGTCCAAGCCCAAAGCAGCCAGTTTCTCCAGGAGAATGCTGTGGAAGACAGGGTCAAAGCCTTTATTTAAGTCCAAGTAGACAACATCCACAGCTTCTCCTTCCTTCACCGAGTGGGTCATTTTGTCATAGAGGGAGATCAGATTGTTCAAGCAGGACCTGCCTTTCATAAAGCCATGCTGGCTGGGCCTGATCCCCTGGTAGTCCTGCACATGTCATATGATGACACTCAGGATAAGCTGATCCACAGCCTTCCCTGGCATCAAGGTCAGGCTGACAGGTCTGTAGTTCCCCAAATCCTCCTTTCGGCCCTTCTTGTAGGTGGGCATTGCATTTGCTAACCCTCAGTCAACTGGTACCTCCCCAGTTAGCCAGGGGTGCTGGTAAGTGATGGAAAGCGTCTCAGTGAGCACTTCTTCCAGCTCCTTCAGTACTCCTGGGTGGATCCCAGCTGGCCCCATAGGGTTGTGTGTGTCTCAGTCTATCAGATCACTGACCATTTCCCCTTGGATTTTGGGGGCTTCATTCCTCCCCATCTCTCTTTTCCAGAGAGCTCAGGGAGCTGGGTCTTGATGACAACTGGTCTTACTATAGAAGACTGAGGCAAGGAGGGCATTAAGTACATCAGCCTTTACCTCATCCTTTGTCACTGTGTTTACCCCTGCATCCAATAAAAGATGGAGATTCTCCTTAGCCTTCCATTACTTGATAATGTAATTATAGAAACATTTCTTGTCTTTTAGAGTAGTAGCCAGATTAAGTTCTCGTTGGGCTTTGGCCTTTCTAAATTTCTCCCTGCTGCCTGCCCCTTCTTCCAAAGGTCATAAACTCTCTTTTTTTTCCCCTGAATTTCAGCCAAAGATCTCTGTTCAGCCAGACCAGTGGTTTTTAGCTTCCTTCTTCAGCACATCTTCAAGCCCCTGGTGCTGCCTGCTGGTGAGTAGGAACCGTGAGACCAGAGCTGAGCTGAGTTCCAGAGGGAAGATGCACTGGCTGTGCTGTGTGGGCCAAGCAGGGCTGGCTCACAAGAGCAAAGTCAGCACATGTGCCTCTGTACAAAGATACACCCCCCAGGTTTGCACTGCTCTGGCTGGCAGGTGAAGACTTAAGAGAACATCTTTGTAAATATATCATGAGGATAAAAATCAGAGATGAAGACAGGCTACAAAAGCTAAAAACAACTTTAATACAAAAAGAAACAGCCAGAGGATTTTGAATTATTTCCCCAGCCATCAGCATAGTGAGATTTCAGAGTAACCAGTCTGTAGGAAGAAAAAAGGAGCAAAATCCTTAGGTTTTATAAGACGAAGCACAAGCTGTTCATGAAAAGCACAGTGTGCTCTGATCACCTGGAACAACAGAGGACTGGCATTGATGAGTTTTTAAAGGGTTTCAGATTTCTAAGGAGTATTTCCTACATCATTCATGTGTTTATCATTTTCACACAATCCAGGATTCACATGATGCTGACAACTGTAATATATTCTTTGTAAATTGCAATTGAATCTTTGAATCTCCAGACATCTGAGAAACTAGTTTCTCTCACCTGTTTAATTAACCATGTCATGTTTTCCAAAAACAATTAATTGTCTCAGTGAAGCAGTAAGGAAACTCAACGGTTTGAAAGAAAAATAAATATGAGCATGCAGCAGGGTAAACATTTATCCAATAAACATTTTCACAGCTGAGTTTCAAACTTCTCATGTTCTGGCTTCTTATATTTTATAATCTCATCCCACTTGGTCCTGGCACCACATCTCTTTGAGATATGCCTCATGGGAAAACACTGCCTTGGTAATCAAAACATTTAGACTGTGGAAGAAATATAAAACAATTCTCAAGGAAGTTTTATGGCGCAGCAAGTGCTCCAAGATCAAATTGTAACTTTTCCCTGCCTGGTCCTTAACAACTGATGAATAGAATTGGTTTTATATCAAACTAACTCTACCCTGATCGGCTCAAGTTTTGGCAGATGTTTCCTCTGAGTGGAAGCTAGTAACGCTCCTGGTGACAAGTGTAGTGTGTCTTCTTCCTCACTCTTCTGCCCCTGAGACTGGCTGTTGTCGCTTTCCACAGACCAGAGTTAATACTAAAAGTCTCAATTTTAACCAAATTGAAATAGCCATTTTTTTTTTTTTTGCAACTGCTTTCATTTCTGCTTTTACCAACATTTTTTTAAAAAACATTACTCTGAGAATGGAGTAAATAGTTGTATGTGAAAAGGAGAAATGAAAATGATCTTCAGATAGTTGTTCCTACAGTGGAAAGCATTTTTGGTGTATAGCTGTGGTTATATGATGGAAGAAAACCTTCAGGTTATCTGTTAGATGGGTGAAGCAGCAATCACAGAAATAATCATGTTAATCATTGTCAATTCAATGCTGAGAGGGCTGAGGCCTTTTCCAAAGATGTTGAAAGTTTCTAATTCTCTGTAACTTGATTCCACACAGAATGTTAAAGGGAAAGGCCAGCTTGTAGCATCTAAGCTGAGCAACTTCTTCCTTACAAAAAGGAATCTGGATAAGTCATGAAAAATATACCTGCATTTCAATGAGTAGAATNGGGGGAGGGGGGGTGGTTTCTGTCTCTGGAAATATTCACAACATTTTTCAAATTTTATACTTTGACCCTTTAATATTTCCTAGTCCTTAGAAAAACTGTTGCAGTACCTGCATTTAGAAACCGGTTTTAGTGCCAGTGTCCTCAAAGGTTTTTTAGCTCTTCAGGTCAGATGCTAAAAAATCAGACCAATATACCACAGTTTCAGTGAAGTCAGTGGAGATAAGCCATTTATCATAACCAGCTAAAGGTCCCCCTTGGCATATTTCAGCTCTAAAGAGCAGTAAATCTCACTGAAGAAGTAGACACCGTGCTGTCAGGTAAGTTTTTGAAAGCCAGTGATATATTAAGTACAGTTTAGATTTTGCATCAGTCAAACAAAACTGAGAAACACCTTCCTTTGATTTGTTCCATTTCTGAGTGGTTCAGAGTAAATCTCAAATGGTTAGTTGATGCTTTAATAATTCCATGTCTGCATGACCTTGATCTCAGTTTAACTTTTTCTTTCACTTCTCCTCTTGCATGTGCATGCCTGTATTTGAACCTGCTCCTGTCCTCACTAGCAAAATTTCTATAGCTGCACTTTCTTCGTTTTCTGAGTATCAAAGACCTTGGAAGCACCTGTACAGTCCTGGGTGTCCAGCCCCTCTGAACTCAAACTCCAGGTGTCACAGGGCCTCAGCAATGGAGCAGGCTATATTGATATTTTTGAAACAGCCAGCCCTTTCAGATTAACAGAAATGCAGAATTTCTCTTCCTATGCCTAAAGGGGGAGAGTTAGAAAGTGCTACAAGCCACCTGATTTTCTTTGCTGAACACTAGCCCAGTGCTTGGAGCAGTTCACCAACACATCTCAAGATGCAGCACAACTGTCTCCAAACCAGCCCAAGTGGGCAGTGTCAGAGGGAAGTGCATTTGCCCCACTTGAATCACATCTAGTGTGGCTTGCCTGCTCTTTCTGAAATGTGTCTGCAAGAGGCAAGACTGTGATTGCTGCTTGTTGCATACCTGCCCAAGGAGATGAAGGCTTTGAGCTTTCTCACCTCCCCCTCACTCACACACCTGTTCCTGGGCAGCCACAGTCTGGCCATCAGTAAAAGCAATAACCTCTGCAGCATGAGAAACAAGCACAATGCTGAGAAACAAGCACAATGAGAAACAAGCACAATGCCTCATATGTGTACCAGAGAACCATCACGAGAAACTGAATAAGTGATTTTTTTTTAAAGATGTGCTTATAAATCATTAAAGTGACATAGTACAGGTTTGGGGTTTGTTTTGCAAGCTAGAATGGGAATTGTAACATCTGTATTTCAAAACATATACTCGCCCTTATGCTTCCATTTCCTGTGGAAGGCATCCAAATTTAACCTTTACTTTCTTGAAGAGCAGCATCTTATATTTATTTGTTAGGATAAGGAAACAGCTGACTACAGAAAATCCAAGGAGCTCATTTAAAACTATCCACAAGCATCAAGATAAGTGCATTTCAAACATCCCCCAGGAACTTTAAAAATACACCACTCACCTGCTGCCAGCTGTTTCGCTTACTTTTACTTTAGTGCAGTTGGCACAGGCTTATCACAATCTGCTGTGACCCCCAAAAGTCTGAAACCAGCTCCACCTCTATTGTGTTGAATACAGTGGGAAAGGGCAGGCTGAGAGGAGCCTGCTGTCAAGCTAAGATTTCCCAGTGAGCCTCTGAGGGGTCACATTATCTCTGACAATTGCTGGCCAGGCACCTGAGCACACCAACCACTATCAGAGTGCCCACCTGGTGGGAGATGGTAATGCTCAGGAAGGGCCATTATCCCAGTCAGGGAGGTACATAGGATGGGTGTCCCAACAGCACACTGTCACAGGCGTGGGACTCCGGTTATGGGATTTGATGCCTTAGGGAATTAAGGTAGGTTGGGTGCCTGTTGTACTCTTAGTGGTTTTAGGTTCAGTCTCCAGAGACATGGCTCACAGCCAAAGGAAGCCTTGTGGGAGGTGAGCAAGTGTGCCTTGTTCTGAACAGCAAAGCCTTAGCTAAAAGTTGGCCACCATAAATGACAGCAGTAACAAACACCATCTTTAGGGGCGCTTTATGGCTCCAGCTCCTGTGCTCGTGGGAGAGATGGGGAGGGGCAGCCATGCAACCCATGGCATAAGGAAGAGCATACGCAGTCCCTGGCAGAGACTGATCAGGATTACAGCCCTCTTTAATTTTCATCCCCTCCCTACACTCTCGGAAATCAGTGTGTACGTTTTCTACAATATAGTTGTCTGGACCTGATGAATCAGGAGTCCAGTGCTCAGGAATTTGCTCTGAAACCTCAACACATCCCCCTGTGATCAATTTAGACCTGACCCAGCTTGCGGTCAAGCTAGTCCCTCAGCTGTGATGTGTAGTGAAGATGCTGGTTCCTGCAGTACTTAACTATTTCTACTTTTCCTTCTGGCTGCAGCTTCCTTCGCTGACTGAGCCCATGCACTGCTTTCTCCACTGCAGCTCCTTCAGTCTGGGCTGTCAGCAGGTGGTGGCTACTGGTAGATTAGATTTTGGTTCTCATAGCCCTTTCTTCTGGTCATGTTCCTTCCCTTTCAACGAGGGAATTTTTAGTTTTATGTATGTAGATTTGAACATGCAGGCAGTGTGTCACAAATCACAGTGCACCAGTTTCTGTCCACCACAAAGACCTACACAGGGGTGTGTCAGCAGAAGGAGCAATGTTTGATGGCCCTTCTCTGCCTCAGATTGCACTTCCAAGATTCGGGATTGCAAGAAACTGATGGCAATTCTTTTCCATTATCAGGAGTTGCAGGACTTTTAAAAACCTCACTGAAGTGCCAGAGAATGTATTTGTAGGAGCTTCAGGACAGGCCCCAATGCTTGCAAGGGCTGGCTTGAATAACTAGGGGTTAATAAATGCTTTACTGATGATAAATCTGGCTCTGACATTTGCACCAAGGGTTTTGGAGGGTGGCAAAGCTGAAGAAGGGAGGGACTTTTCACATTGGTAGGCCCATCTGAGAACTTTTTAATCCTTATTACAGTTACACTTTTCTGCGCTTGCCAGCCCGCAAGAAGGTTTGAAAGTCAGCCTGACCTCTTGTGTGTCTGATCTAGGTCCAACGGGGAATGAGATCAGGGAGCTGTGAGAAGCAAGCTTAATGGGGAGACTGCTGCAAATGTAGCAAAACAAATAATAGAGGCTCAAGTTTTTTTGTTGTAGAAAATACAGTGCTATGGCTTTTGGGTGCCAAGAGGCAGTTCTTTTAATAGCTACATTCTTTGTAATGCTGATGAGTGGCAATATAGAAAGATGAAAGTAGGAGGGCATTGTATTATGGTCTTACATATATTATGCCACAAAGAAAATGCGGTTGCTGGGTGGGGATTCTTCACCCTGCTCCTGCTGAGCTATTCATACAAACTCTCCTCTGTGGATGGCAATCCCCGTTCCATCTCTCCAAAATCCCAAAGGGTTTGCCAACTGACTTTCAATTTTTCAAGTGGAAATCGCAGGACTGAATGGTGCATTGAACTATTTCCTCCTACACCTCACTGCTCCTTTAGGAAGTGAGCAGACATTTTTTTCCAAAAGATGTATGCCATCTCCTGGGAACAGTGGAAACTGCAGGTCCCTGTATGGAAATTCCCTGGATATTGTATTCGCACTTCTCAGAGGGCATTATAAAACCACCAGATAAGGTCTGTGTAGCTAGGACTACCTCCACGTCTAAATTTGTTGAACTGTCCACAATTTACACCAGAAAAACTCAAATTACATCGAAAATGTCATCGTTTACTTTGTGCACCGGGAAATTTGGATGTATGCCAAGTAGTGTGACAAGATAAGATTCGTCAATACACGATCCTAATCAGTTACAAAGAAGTGGTGGATCTTAGCATATCACTGATGTGATGTTTTAACTCCGTGGTATGAGTCTGAAATGCATCCCATGACATTGCTCTTTCTTGTCCTGCAGGACATGTGCAAGAGACAGAAGAAAACCAGAGATTCCCTTCTTAAAACACCATACGATTCTTTAGCATACTAGAGAAGATATGTTTCTCTTAAGTCATAAACTGCAACTTGCATGTGTCAAACAACAGACTCATCTCCTCATCACCCTTATGCTTTTTACTTGCTACTGACATCCCATTAAGCTTTCCCTTGTCAAGAAGATGTAACAGGGAATAAAATCCATGCATGCAAATAAATACATTTTTGCATTTTGAATTAATAAGTATATAGGTGAATTAACCCTTTGTCTTTGAACTGGTCTTTAAAACAAGTTACTTATATTATGTGGACAGGTCCTTGAAATAACGTGTGTAAGCATGCTTTCGTATAGAAGACATTTTTCTGGGTTATGTCTATTAAATATACCTGCAAAAAAAGAAAAATCTTTGGTTTCATAAAGGTAGATCAATATCTACTTTAAATAATTAGGAGAGACATAATATATGCCCATGCAATTTGCTTTTATGTGGTAAGCAGTGGATTTCATCATCTTAATTTATCACTTTTTAATCAATTAATAATCCTACTTTTTTATCACTTTACATTTCTTTCAGAGACATGAGGGGCTTTGAACAAGAACTGAAATGGGTTGTTTTGTTTTGGTTTTTTTTCAGAAAAGTAGCATGTCGTGATAGCAGAAGCTTTATGGAATAGCATCAAAAAGTAGGTAAACAATGACTCAGGAACAAGAGACGAACAGTGTCAGGTATCTGCATTGACTAGTGGCTGAGCTTCAGCAGAGGACATCTCTTAACTCTCTGAAGTTAAGTCAGGATTCTCCAGTCCTCGCCACCAAATTCCCAGTTTAATAGAGATTTTGCTTCATGGTTTGTCTTCATCTCCCCTTTCCCGAGATCTGCAGATTGTCTCTAGCTACCATTTGGACTGTCCTTCCTGTGCATGGCGGGTGAGTGTAAAGGTGGGAGATGGCAGGGGGAGGTTCAATGCAGACAGGATGCCGGCGAGTCCTTACTAGAAGAAAACAGGCTTTTGCTTAGGGTAGATCACAGTCCACCTACACACAGGTTTTACTAGACCATGCTCTTTCATTTACATACAGCTGATTGATTAATGAAATGAATTCCAGATCTCCAAGCACACAAATAAAATATAGTTGTGTCACAGGATTTGTGAAAATCTCCACCCAGGGAAGTGGAGGCAGAACGTCACTAAATCACCACCTAGTGACAGTGACCTGTCAGTGATTGGTGTCCCCAGCAGTCAAGCTGCAGCTACTTCACTTCCTCTGCCACCCAAAAACCATCAACACAAACTCCTGCCACTTAACCCCTGGCTCAGTGAAATCCCTTTGGCACATATGCAGGTACTCACACCAGCATGGCTTGAATTTTTAGGGAGAAAGAGGGTAAGAAGGCTTTGCATGAAATGCATCATCTTGATAATTTTAATGTAAAAATCCCTAATCAAGTCAAAAACCTTCAAGCACTACAAAACCCTTTTGCTCCTCACTTACACCAAGATTTTTGAGTTTGAGCAGCCTGAGCTACGCCATAGTCAGGTGCCCTAAGAGGAGGTACCTGGCTTGCCTAGAAGCTGCAAATCTCCTCAATGTCCATGGTAACTGCACATTTCTCACTGTTTTGAAAATCTGACCATTTCCTTTTAAGCTGCTTAAGTATGGTATGAGGAATCTGCCTGTAGGAATCAAAGCTTCCAAGATCTGGGCTTATACAAGGGAGTACCCTGCTGAGTGCCTGCTTCCCTAGGAAAAGTGCAGAGAAAATTAGTGCAAAGTTAGTGCCATCTAAGTGGATTTCTGCAATGTGTTTGCTGTGTGCAGTAAGCATTTGCTTGTCTTTTGAGACCATTAATTTTATGTACGTGGAATGATTAGAGCTGAGACAAACCACTCTTTTATAAACCATCAGCACGATGCAGGACACTGTTCCACAGGTTTCCCTTATAACATCTCAATTGTTTGGGATGTCTCAGAAGTAGACTTTTGGAGACTGGCCAAAACCAGAGGGAGAGTATATTTCTAAAGAGATATTATTGCTATGCATACTCTCTCTCTGACCTGGACTTTTCTTTCACTGTCTCTGAAATTACTTCTCTCAATAATGCCTATATTTAGGATTTTTAATCTTTAAGATTCTGTGTTTATGTGGGTGATGACTGTATCAAATTTAGTATAATGATTAAAGAAAGGCTATTTTATCCCATTTTAAATTAGTTTACTTTAACATCCATTTGCAAACTCCATCTGACAAAAAAATAAAAACTCTTTCTGAAACTTACTAACTCCCACGGCTAAAATGTCACTCATCTCTGCTCTGAGACAGGCTGTAGAACACTCTGGGTTCCCCACACAGTCTCCTGGAAAGCAACAAACTTTTTAGGATGCTTTTACTTTGGAACTGATATTATGCAACTATCACCACTGTTTCCATTAATCTGGGAGTATTACTGGACTATGGAATCCTGATGTACTGTGAATTAATTTTTGTTATTAAAATAAACAAAGTACAAAATAAACAATAAACAAAAAAAGCCCTAAACACATAAAGAACTGATGGTATGAAGTAAAAGGGCACCGTTTTTAAAGTCTATATTCTCAATGGATTTTCAGTCTAAGCAGGGACTCTCTGCAGCCAACACACTACAGCTGAGTTCTGCTTGGCACTGAAGAGTCACCATCCCTTATGACCCCACAACATACTGTATCCCTGACCAACTGAAAGATAAAAATATCAAATAAGCTTAAAAAAAAAGTCTTAATATGAAAAATAAAATCAGACCAGAGCTGCTGCCAATAATAAATGGAAAATGAGGAGAATGTCCCCTGACTTTATATTTCAGTGATTTGAGATGACAAAAATCATCTGAGTGTATTAAGACTCAAGCAGTTGTTGCTGGGATTTTTTTCTTATTGTTTTTCCTCTTTCTGTTTAATCCCCCAGGCTGTTGATTGCTGAGCTCAGGCTCCTCAGGCTGCTGTTGTAAAAACCGTCCAACGTCATTACAGAAATCTCCCTTCAGTGGACAGCAGCGCTTAAACTTGCGCAACGTTACCCAATAAGGAAGCTTCTGTGTCCCTCTCATCAGTGGGAAACAGCAGGACCCAAGAGAAAGAGGGGGGAAAGGAAAGTTTGAAAGATTGCAGGCCATTGAGATAGATACAGAGCACTGAAACAAAACGTTTTATTTATTTGCAAGGTCAGTGCCCTCAGATGGAGCAGAAGTTTTGGAAGTGTAGTAGAGGAAAAGTTTAATCTATCACAAGCACTAGCTAAGGCATGTTTAAGTTCTGTTTATGAAGCAGTTTAAGTAAATTTGGGCAACGGGACTTAGGAAATTGTAACCACATTTGCCTGGTAGATTGCAGAAATAATAGCAGCCAAAAAAAAATTCCAACAAACCTCCCTATAAAGTGACCTAGACAACACTCAATTCCCCTGTCAGGTAAAATGCATATATTGACTGCTATGAACAGTGATGTGGATGAACTTGACTTAAAACAACTATTTTCATATGCCTTTAACTTAAACCTAAAACGCCTGTGAAAGATACAGCAGTCAGGCTTGTCACAGAGCAATAAAATGAAAGGCACTTGCTCTCTGGCACGTCTTTGATTTCTTTCTGAACAGCTTGGTTCAGTCAGATAATTCTGTTCATAGTTATATCTATTTAGTCTTGGAGTAATGCCATCAAATTCAATGGTGTTACATGGATTTACATTGCTTAAAGGAGAAGAAAGTATATTCATTACATCTCTAGTGTTACTCTAGCAGCGTATTTAGCCTAGAATGTGCAGCTAGTGTTCTAGATTATTTAACTGTTACTGAAATGAGACAAGCATGGAGCATAGTTTCAGAGGCCATAATACATCAAATATCATATTGTTTTGCTTTTCAGCATTTACATATGATTTGTCTCTTTCTTCCCACACGTGTGGGTGATTATCCTTGAGGCCACAGTGCGTTGCACGCACACAACATGCATGGTAAATGCTTAAGAAGTTTAGGGAGAGGGTGTTATTGTGTGCTCAATAACAAAAGGAGAAGTGGCACTCCAACCTGATGTTTTTGCAGTATTTCTTGCAAACTCCATTATCTTCTTCCTTAAGCAAGTAGGCACATACTGTGCTTACATGTACACACTCACTTTGGGTGTCAGCTGGTTAATGTTACCTGTGGGTTCTTGACACCTACAGCTTATCTAAGTGCAAATAAATCAATGTGAATTACGCAAATACAACAAGTGAAGAATGAATCCACAGGTTCTGAACAGTATGGCACAAGCCAGGTCCGCGGTAATAATTTGTTTAAAGAGTGCTGTGATGGGGAGATAAGAGTAGAGGCCTCCTCCACTGGAAGCAGAAGATGTTCATACAATGGCAGCTAGCTTGTCATTGGAAAGACGTTCTTGCGTAATAACACTGACCAGTATTTTCAAAAGATGCAGAATGACGTAATCTGAAATTAATCTGATGAGTCAGACGTGACTGCTGAAGCACATCTAATCATGCAGCTATTAGATTGCTGGTTTACAGTCACTGCACCTATGTGCAAGTGTAGGTGCAGTGGAACTAGAAGAGGTCTGGTATTATCATGACGATATTAAGTTTTCATTGCCTTCCTAGTGAAGGAAATTGGCAAAAAGGTAAAGAAGCCCTTTAGGGAAAAATGGTGAGTTTTAATAAGACAGTATGTTACGGACATTCTGTAAGGTAAATTGTTGGCATGAAAGATGGTGTGTATGAAAATTGGAAACCCTGGTGTTTACTTGTATGTATGAAAAGAAATAGGTCAGTGACTTTGTTTCCATGGTGACCATTGTTGAAATAAAACAAACTGACACCAATGCTGATTTATTTCCCTATTCTGCACCCTTTTTAACAATTACTTAAATGTGAGGTTGCTACTGAATGAACAGGATATCAGAATGAACTTCCACAATATGATCTTCACAGGGTTATTAATGAAAGAAAGACCTAAAGCAAAGGTCTCCTTCAGAACAATTCCATCCTCTGAGCAGGTGCAAATTCCCACTATCCGGCAGTAACATAGCTTCCATGCTGTTGAGTAGGTGCTCTTTGGCAATTATTAGACAGAACTAGTTTCAACAAGGTAAAAAGAAACAAGATTCATCTTCATCAGATCCACAGCGTTTCCCAAAAGGATAGTTTGGTGACTATGAATCATTCCTGGGTTTGCTGGTTGCCCACACCCTGCTTTGAGTCAGAGGGATGCTGTAATTATTGGGGTCTATGACTTGAGGAAGACTTAGGCATCTAAACCTAATTTATGTGCTCCTGAGTGCAGGTACATTTTAGTAGCTTTAATAGTCTTGGTCTTATGCTTTTTCTTGCTTATGGTCTTGCTTGTGATGCTTACTTCCAAATACGTAAAGTGCTAATTATGAGTTTTCTATTTCACAGAGGTTCTGTGAGGTTCAATTCACTGAAGATTTTGAGATGATCTGATAATAGGTTTATACAGACATGCTGGTAAGACAAATCTTGCAGGTTCTTCCCACAATCTATCAGACCAAGGATATCAACCTTGTTATCTTACCACAGCACATTTAAAACATTAGAGATCCCATGTTTGTTTGGCAATATTTGTTGTATAAGAATTGTCACAGACACAGAAATAAGGAAAAAGAGCACAGTGTAATAATACTTGTGACAACAACATCAATATTTGGGAGTGGTTGAGTGTGCACAGTTTGTTTCCCAATATCATTGTTTTTATCTCTTATAATCATAGCCAATACATTTATTTAGGTGAGGTAACTGGTGAGGAACATCCCTAGTCAGAGTTTTATTGGTTTTACCCTGCATATGATATTGCAGCAGCCCTGCTTTTTTCATTAGCACTTGGAGGAAAACAAAAGATGAAGGAGTGCATGAACACTTTTTAAACCTCAACCTGTGAAAGCAAGGGAAGTAAAATGAGTTGTGTTTATCAGAAAATGTATGCCTATCTACAAGCATGTAAGTCTCTAAGGAAACAGAAGCATAAAGAGCTGAAACCACAGCTATTAAACAAAATGAATTTCTCTCTCCCTGATTTGTAACAGGGAAGCAAGATTAGACTCTATCTACTTTGTTTTGAAGCAAAGGAAATAGTCTCCCCCTCAATTTGAGCCCTGAGCCTCTAAAATGTTTTACTGATATTTTTGGTTAGGATGAGATTTTTTATTTAAACCTCCTTTCTTAACATCCTTTCAGTGAGTTTCAAGTGGAGATTTGGATGTCATAAAAGCAAAAAGCAGTGACAGGTGTTGTTGCTGCTCAGAACTGTACTGACAGTAGCCCAGTGCAATCTAATTTTTATTATTGGCTGCAATTTCCTATACCATGGTTTTGCCATCTGAAAATCAGTGGTAGGGGATTGTGGCTACTCATTATCATGGACAGCAAGGCTTAAGGTGGACAACCATCCGTTATCACATATTAACTTTTAAACAGAAGAAAAGTTACGTTTTAAGTTCATTGTGTACTAAACTGCATCATTCAAGTTACTGAGTTATTCTTCTAATTATTCTATGAGTAAGATGACAACAAAATCAGGATTACAGGATGAGTGCTTTTTTATCTTAATTCAGTAAAAAGGCCAGTAACTCAATGTCCTGAATGTTTCATGCAATGCTGTGATGGTTGTCTTCTTATTCTACAAGGCCTCTTCTCTCAGTCATTTTTTTTTTAAGATTTACCTAATCAATTTTAATTATTTAGGGTAAATTCAGATTCCTGTAAGTTACAATGAGTTTTTTGACAACTTATTTTGCTGCTAATGCTAAGCTAGCTCTTATTTTTGAGTCTTCTTATCTCCTAGACACTTTCTTTCTTAGGAGATGTCACCTCTCTGATCAGGGAAAAGATACCTTCCTTGATGTTCCCCTTTCTGATGGTCGTTGCTCTTTCACCATACTTAGGCTCACTTTTTCCCTCTACATGTGCATCTTTGTTCAAAGCTTGTACAAAGTCCTCTGCTTTTGTTTCTACATGGCTTAAAAAAACTCTGGCTTTGATATAGCCAGAAATAGAAAGGAGTTAAGAAAAATCAGCCTTTGCTTCAAATTCAGCCCACTGAAGTCAAAGGTCTAAAAGTGAATGGCTAATTCCGATCCATCTCACAGGTTTCACTTAATCCTGCCTTTTGGGCAAGCAAGGGCATTCCTTTGAATTCCCAATGACTATTACAGGAATATGAAACTGTAAATGTCCACCATGAATGGATATGTTCAAGACAAAATGTCAGAGCAGTGAAGAGAAGCAGATGTCTTTTTATCAGGGAAAGCTTTAGAAAGATTAAATCAAATTTACCATAATACCAAAACATGGATGACTCATCAGTGGTCATATGCGACTCTGAACATGCAAGGAAATTTATTTTTGTATAACATCTTTAATTTCCCACAGTTTTTTGATTTTTTTTTATTTAATTGGCCTTTCCAGATCAAGAAAAATAATAAACAAACCAAACCTCAGAAAATTATCATTTTTCTTCATTATAAAATTCTCTTATCAAGAAGGAAAAGGTCTTGTGATCTGAGGAATGTTTCACTTGATTTGAAAATGGATCATTAACACGGTTTAGAGGAATATAGAATGGAATAAATTGAGGAGAAACACTTACAAACAACCCAACCAAAGGCATTGAACCATGAAATTACAATGGCACAGCTGTTACCAAGATTTGGCTAATAGTTTTCTGATATGTTTATCTGATCTTCATGCTTACATATTATCTTCCAGTGAATAAAGAAGGTCTAGGGATAACTCTACCTTGTTGTCAGAACTCTTCATCTATTACATATTGTTGCTCAATATCTCTCTAATTATACTGCACTTTTTGTTCTCTCATCACAGACCAAACTTCTGTAAATAGTACAGGCATACACTTTTCCATTTTCAAAATTATCTAGAGGGGAATTAGGTTAAAGAATTCCACACAAAATTCACCTAAAACTCACCTAAAATTATAGAAAGGGGTTTTTTTAATGACGCATTTTTCCTTTGAAAAATACATTTGAGCTGCACAAAATGTAGGAAACACGTTAGCCAAGCTACGCAATTTGCCCAAAACACAATGTGCTTTGTGTTCTGGGCTTCAAAAATACAGATGCATTAGGTTCTATGTAAATGAGATAAGATGCTTTATCTCTGGAAATCTTTGGCTACTATAGGGCTCCTCCTTACCCAGAGGAAAAAGAGGCATTGCTTTCATAACCTTGCCCTCAAATAAACTTTGGGTTGTACCATGCTATCACAACTATTCTATTTACATAAAAATGGAACACATACATAGCGGGCGAGAACGTATTTAGCACTGTTAAGAATATATGAAATGGTATGATTTCCACACTTTTGTTCCTATTTGGCCAAAGGGAAAAAAATAACTCTCCTGCAGCACAACTTTTGGAAGAAGATGTAGTATGGTGGCTTGTGCTCCCCTGAGCACTAGCTGAGTGAAACCAGCACAAATTAGGGCAATATCTCTTCTCAAAAAAAAAATGTGTTTGAGTAGCCAAGAGGATGCCTAAACTGCTGTAATATTTCTATGCTGTTGGACTCAGTTAAGCCTCTTGACAAGGTGTGGACTCCATACTGTGGTAAGACATACACATGCTTCAGACCGTTCTGTCTTGGTTTTTGGTGCAAAATTCATATTTCTGGGCCAGAGGGAGCCTTGGGAGTTTGATGAGTGGCATCTCCAGGGTTTTGTCTGGCAGCACATCCCCATTGTTCCAGCTAAGGGCAGCCCTGCACACCCCAGCCGTGTCCGCTTTCCCTTAGGTTGCTCAGAGAAAGCAAACTGCAATTCTTCATGCTGTTGCAAATGCCATTAAGAAGGTGAATTGCATGATGTTTAGGAGCTCCTGTGCTGTAAAGGATTTTTGATTGAAGGTGTTTTTTTATTTAGGGAAAAAAGCCCAAGTAAACAGCAAACTAAAGGCCACGTGTTCTGGTGCATGTAAACACACATTAAACAAGGGCTCACTAGAAGCACAGCACAAATTATGACTGCTGAGGCTAATTAATTGATAAAATCACTTGTATAGGGAAGGATAAAGACTGAACTAGGTCTTCTTTGAAAACCCATGCCAACTCAGACAGAGTAAATTACTGGATGAGCTACTTTGGCCTCTGTTATGCAGAATATGTTACCATAACCTATTAATTGATGAGTGGATCCCAGAAGGAATCGTGGACTGCTCCTTCCCACTTTGCAGTGGGACAACACTATATAATCTATATAATTTTAGGTATGTAGATATACTGAAGAATGTAAGTAATGACATCTAACGTTTTAGACAGCATATAAATATGTAAGAGATATTCAGTAGCAGCAAGTGGCTTGGATTATTTGCAAATTATTGGTTGCTCACACTGCAAATTTATATTCTGCTAATCCTACAGTGGCTAATGGGAATCAGCAAGACGTATGCAAAACGGAAAGAGAAAATGGAAAATGGGTTGAAAGCAGCCCTGAGGGTTAGGACTTCGGGTGTTGGTGGATAAGAAGCTCAGCAAAACCTGGCAATGTGCACTCACAGCCCAGAAAGCCAAACCTATTGTGAGCTGCATCAAAAGCAGCATGGCCAGCAGGGCAAGGGAGGGGATTCTGCCCCTCTGCTCTGCTCTGCTCTGCTCTGGTGAGACCCCACCTGGAGTGCTGCATCCAGCTCTAGGGGCCCAAAACTAAGGACATTGACCTGTTTAAGTGAGTCCAGAGGATGCCATGAAGATAAACAGAGAGCTACAACACCTGTCCTATGAAGACAGCCTGGAGAGCTGTAATTGTTCAGTCTGGAGAAGAGAAGGCTCTGGGGAGACCTTACAGCACCTTCCAGTGCCTAAAAGAGACCTTCAAGAAGGTTGAGGAAATTTTTTACAAGGTCATGGAGTGATAGGACAAGGAGTAACGGCATTAAACTGAAAGAGAGTTGATTTAGACTAGATATTAGGGAGAAATTCTATACTCTGAGGGTGGTAAGACACAGGAACAGATTGCCCAGAGAGCTTGTGGATGCCCCATCCCTGGAAGTGTTCAAGACCAGGTTGGATGAGGCCCTGGGGAACCTGGTTTAGTAGAACATGTTCCTGCCTGGAGGGTTGGAATGAGATGGTCTTTAAGGTCCCTTCCAATCCAGGGCATCCTATGATTTTATGATTCTATGATTCTTGAAATCTGTGATAACATCAGTTGTTCTGACATGACAGGAGAGAGTTTTGCATGGTTTTCAGTTCTCCCTATTTTTTCCCCTCTTTCTTTCCTAGGTCATTTGTATGAGACCCTGATGTTGTGAGCAGCCAGGATGACTAGCTAAGAACATAGACTGGGATTAACATACAAGCAAAGAATAAAAGGGGCTCTTTGGGCAGCAGTTGCAGTCACTGGCTGGGTGAGGAGAGCTGAGGAGAGCTTCACCTCTTGGAGAGTTCATCTAGCTGTCAGTCCCATAGGTGACGTCAACCATAGTTAGGAAAGCTGGGTTAGATCACTTGGAAATTTCCCACCAGTCATAGTATGGATTGTTCAGATTGCCAGTCAGCAACCTTAATGTAGCTTGTCCTCAAAATACTTATATGGACTCCTAATATTAAATAGAACTAACAATACCTAAAGACAATATAAAACCGCTTCTGGTGATGCATTTTTTTTTCTACTTTAAGATATTAGGTAGAGTATACCTAATACACCTAGTATATGTTTCTATGAGCAAAAAAAACAAGTCTTCAAAAATTTAGTAGTATTTTAATGACATGTGATGCTTTTGAACAAACAGTTATGCACCTGAGTAATCCTAGTCTGGTCTCAATAAGGCTCAGGAAGTTTTTTTCTCTTCTGTGAATCTATCTAGAACATCAGCCCAGAGGGACATAATTCAACCATTTGGTTTCAAGTGCTTCTTTCCAGTATGGTGACTTCTTTGTACATGGTTTTCTTTCTTCTGTATGCCAGGTGCCATCTCTTATTTGGCCCTGAGGATAATGAGCTGAATGCAACATGGATGACTCACATGGAGCACCATTCAAGTTGAAGAACTCTGAGCAAAAAAGAAAGCCTTGAAATGAGAAACCTGAAAATAAATCTGGATGTGAATATACAGCAGATGTGTGTGTCTGCTGCCTTATGTGATAGCTGGAAAGGGGATGGGGATCCTTTAAATACACTCATGGCAGTAGGATATGAAGCCTAAGGCAAAGTCCTAAATGATTTAACTCAGGCACCATTTAGTCAGGGAAGGCCAAACAGCTACACTGTGGGCCATCTGAGCTGAAACCCTGGGCCTTAGACTTCTCCAAGACGCTGTCTCAGAGAGGCAACAGCACTCCCTGCCCGAGGCATCCAAGCCCTTGTAAAACAGCTCTGGACTTCTCCTTTCTGCTCTCCTTGTTACCCAGGAGCAATGATGGGACCTAAAGCAAGCATGGGCNAGATATTCAGTAGCAGCAAGTGGCTTGGATTATTTGCAAATTATTGGTTGCTCACACTGCAAATTTATATTCTGCTAATCCTACAGTGGCTAATGGGAATCAGCAAGACGTATGCAAAACGGAAAGAGAAAATGGAAAATGGGTTGAAAGCAGCCCTGAGGGTTAGGACTTCGGGTGTTGGTGGATAAGAAGCTCAGCAAAACCTGGCAATGTGCACTCACAGCCCAGAAAGCCAAACCTATTGTGAGCTGCATCAAAAGCAGCATGGCCAGCAGGGCAAGGGAGGGGATTCNTGGCAATGTGCACTCACAGCCCAGAAAGCCAAACCTATTGTGAGCTGCATCAAAAGCAGGATGGCCAGCAGGGCAAGGGAGGGGATTCTGCCCCTCTGCTCTGCTCTGCTCTGCTCTGGTGAGACCCCACCTGGAGTGCTGCATCCAGCTCTAGGGGCCCAAAACTAAGGACATTGACCTGTTTAAGTGAGTCCAGAGGATGCCATGAAGATAAACAGAGAGCTACAACACCTGTCCTATGAAGACAGCCTGGAGAGCTGTAATTGTTCAGTCTGGAGAAGAGAAGGCTCTGGGAAGACCTTACAGCACCTTCCAGTGCCTAAAAGAGACCTTCAAGAAGGTTGAGGAAATTTTTTACAAGGTCATGGAGTGATAGGACAAGGAGTAACGGCATTAAACTGAAAGAGAGTTGATTTAGACTAGATATTAGGGAGAAATTCTATACTCTGAGGGTGGTAAGACACAGGAACAGATTGCCCAGAGAGCTTGTGGATGCCCCATCCCTGGAAGTGTTCAAGACCAGGTTGGATGAGGCCCTGGGGAACCTGGTTTAGTAGAACATGTTCCTGCCTGGAGGGTTGGAATGAGATGGTCTTTAAGGTCCCTTCCAATCCAGGGCATCCTATGATTTTATGATTCTATGATTCTTGAAATCTGTGATAACATCAGTTGTTCTGACATGACAGGAGAGAGTTTTGCATGGTTTTCAGTTCTCCCTATTTTTTCCCCTCTTTCTTTCCTAGGTCATTTGTATGAGACCCTGATGTTGTGAGCAGCCAGGATGACTAGCTAAGAACATAGACTGGGATTAACATACAAGCAAAGAATAAAAGGGGCTCTTTGGGCAGCAGTTGCAGTCACTGGCTGGGTGAGGAGAGCTGAGGAGAGCTTCACCTCTTGGAGAGTTCATCTAGCTGTCAGTCCCATAGGTGACGTCAACCATAGTTAGGAAAGCTGGGTTAGATCACTTGGAAATTTCCCACCAGTCATAGTATGGATTGTTCAGATTGCCAGTCAGCAACCTTAATGTAGCTTGTCCTCAAAATACTTATATGGACTCCTAATATTAAATAGAACTAACAATACCTAAAGACAATATAAAACCGCTTCTGGTGATGCATTTTTTTTTCTACTTTAAGATATTAGGTAGAGTATACCTAATACACCTAGTATATGTTTCTATGAGCAAAAAAAACAAGTCTTCAAAAATTTAGTAGTATTTTAATGACACGTGATGCTTTTGAACAAACAGTTATGCACCTGAGTAATCCTAGTCTGGTCTCAATAAGGCTCAGGAAGTTTTTTTCTCTTCTGTGAATCTATCTAGAACATCAGCCCAGAGGGACATAATTCAACCATTTGGTTTCAAGTGCTTCTTTCCAGTATGGTGACTTCTTTGTACATGGTTTTCTTTCTTCTGTATGCCAGGTGCCATCTCTTATTTGGCCCTGAGGATAATGAGCTGAATGCAACATGGATGACTCACATGGAGCACCATTCAAGTTGAAGAACTCTGAGCAAAAAAGAAAGCCTTGAAATGAGAAACCTGAAAATAAATCTGGATGTGAATATACAGCAGATGTGTGTGTCTGCTGCCTTATGTGATAGCTGGAAAGGGGATGGGGATCCTTTAAATACACTCATGGCAGTAGGATATGAAGCCTAAGGCAAAGTCCTAAATGATTTAACTCAGGCACCATTTAGTCAGGGAAGGCCAAACAGCTACACTGTGGGCCATCTGAGCTGAAACCCTGGGCCTTAGACTTCTCCAAGACGCTGTCTCAGAGAGGCAACAGCACTCCCTGCCCGAGGCATCCAAGCCCTTGTAAAACAGCTCTGGACTTCTCCTTTCTGCTCTCCTTGTTACCCAGGAGCAATGATGGGACCTAAAGCAAGCATGGGCTGCACACCTTGCTGTTGACTGTGGGTCTTCAAATGACATTGGAAGAGGGTCCTGTAGCATGGGAATAGCTGAACAGCAAGTGCCAAGTATGAGCCTGATGCAATATTTGGAGTTCCGAAAAATTTCTGTTCCAAAACCCCGAGGTACCTGTCAGCAATGCCAAATACTGTAAGGGTGCTAGAGAGGAGGAAACAACATGTGTCATTCCTTCCTACTGCAACATTTAGCTTTGGTTTTATTACCAGACTTCACTGATTAAAATGAGCCAGGAATAAACAGAAAAATCTTACAAAGATTTAAAAGCTCCCTTTAAAAACTTTTCCTACTTTCATTTTACTTTTAAACTTATTTTTCCAAACAGATAATGTGTCCCATATTCACAGTATTTTTACTGGAGATCTAAATATGCTTTTTCAAATCCTAGTTTATTTAGTCTCAGTATATCCTTCTGAAATAAATAATAAGAAGAGTTTTACAAATAATAAAACTGAAGCATAAAGGTTCAGTGACCTATTCAGGCAGAGAAGTGCCTGTCGGAGCCAAGAAAAGTAACTTCCCTGATTTCAGGTACTCTATCCTAATCAGAACATCACTCTTTCTCTCTGCATCAAAGAAAAAAGCAGGAGACAGGTTTGTTTTAGCTGAAAAAGTGCTTCTATCTACAGAGAGCAGATATCACTTTTCACCATGTTTGAATGATCAAACTATACATTACACACATGCTGTCTCTTCTTTTTCTTCTGACAGTTTTCACAAGAGAGCCCAAAACAAACATATTAAACATAGAAGGCTTTAAAGCAATATAGTCCTGTTTCTTGTGGGAATATTCTGTAACAATCATATATACTGGCAGAATCCTTTGTACATTTTAAAAGCCAGCAATGAAAAATCCTTAGTTGTTTTAAGTTTTTCAGGGGTTTTTTTATTGTTAAAAAAAAACAACAAGAGAGAAAAATACTGTTATTGAGATAAAGCCAGCCACAAATGTGTGACTCAGCCACTCATTATCACATCTATATTCACACTCCACACTCTCCCTAAAGGGCTCCCTTAGCAAGGAGGTCATGCATTTGAGTATAGTAGCTGTTAATCAGGCTGATACTACACAGAGAAGCCAGTTTACTAATTTTACTGGAAGAACAATATTACTGAAAGATGTGGCTTTTTTGGGGGCCGAAAAGAGGAGGAGTAAAACACACAAACAGTTAAAGTGCATTTATAGTGGTTTTAATAAAATAACATTTTACTGGAACTGTCTATTTCAGTTCCGTTGCTACAATGAAAACTGGGACAATTCCCTCTATACAGAACGGAGAATTTTCTACTGCCCTGGTATTGTTAAATCAATAAGAGAGACAATTTATTCCTAGAACTGCTACAGATATTTCTGAATGATAATTTTGTTCCATTTGGGAGAAAGCAGAATGCACCAAATTTTGTGTATTTCCAACATCCCTGCTGAGGTATGAGACTTCAGGAACTGAACACAGGAGCAAAATACCATTTTTCCCCCCCACTCTCTCTTACTACAATAAAAACCAAATTCAGAACACCTCTAATTTCACTAGATATTACATTCTCGCAATTCACGAAAATTGCTCACTCTACTACAATTTTCAGGGTTTTGCCACTGGATTTCTTGTGACTGTTCAGGTGTGTTGGCAGCACAGCATGAAGAAAGCCACCACAGCCCACCCATCCTTGCTGTTCGGTGAGCCATGCAATCCTCAGGCCCATTCGATTTCCTCACTGCTTCTACTTAGAGGGGAGAGAGCTGGAATTACAGCTGCTCACTGCTCAAACTGAGTGAAATCCTTCTGGACGTGTGGAGGGCAAGGCATAATGTGGCATTAAGAGGTGGCATTAAGAGCTGGCATTTGTCTTCCTCCAGTACATCTTGGAGCTGGGGACTGAGGTGCATCAGCATTGAATTTCTCATTAGCTACCTCACTGCTGCTGTTGTGTTTGGGCTTACAGCATTGCAGGAAAACATGTTTGATTTAATATTTTTTTAATAAGGTTTTTACCTGCAATATTTAACAGACTCTCTTCACATCAGTCATTCAAAGGGAGCATGGCAGCTGTTGTAAATGTGGGTTTGAGCTGAGGAGACCAGAAGTGGGTCAGTTTGCTGATCTGAGCTGGAGGGGTTTTGGGGGGGATTTTGGCTTGCATGAATCTGTGATTTCCAAATGAACTTTGCATCAAACAAAAAGACTAGACAATCAGATTACCAGATACACCTATTTCTCTGAAAAGAATGCCGCAGTCATTCAGCTGTGTGCTGGCCACCCGTGTGTGGCTGCTCAGAGAACTTTTTCTCAGGAATACTGTCAAATACATTTGAATGGAGAATATAAAATAAGCATTTTATATCAAGCTGCCATAACTTTTCTTGTGCTGTGGTAGGTTTCAAGAAAAATAACAAAAAGTGGGTGGAAAAGCAGAACCCTACAGTTTTATTAAGCATGAATGACATTAAGTGTTGGCGTAAACCACAGGGTGAGTCAGTGCTGTTACTGTGAAGCATTATGTCCATCTCGTAGTCATATGATAGAGAAGGAATGCTCCTCACAGCACACACATAAATTACTTGTCTTGGCAGCACCAGCGAACATACAGCCCCAAGACATTACTGTGTAATAATTTCCCTAGCAAAGGAACAAAAACTATGACTGAAGCTTTCCCTGACCTTAGAAGTTGTGTCAGTTGGTTAAAGCTGACCTACTTTGGACTTCCATTTTCAATTTCTTTAACTAATAGTTGGGGTATTTTTGTTCTGTGACACTGATTTTAGGTTTGTTTTGTGGTGTGTTTTTGACCCAGGCAGGAGCAGTAGATCAAGGATAAGATTCTCAAGAATGGAGGGAGATAACTGAAGAAGAATTTTCCTTTGCAGATTGCATGTTTTCTAATAGCATGTTGATTTGCTACTGAATTTATTCTAAATCTGTCAGACAACACATTTCCTTAATTACCCATCATAGATTTTGATGAATCCTAATATCTATGAATGATTCCTTAAGTAAAGAAGAAAGAATTACCTTAATTGTTTGTGGCATCAGAGTGCCTTAGTCACCAACTAGGCGTTATACAAACACCAAAGTAGGATATTTTTTTCTATAGATTTTAAACATGCTGAGAAGAAATAGGGATTTTATTATTTATTCTTTACAAAAGTTAAGACTTAGTGTAGCCCACTCTGTACAGTACAAAGTAGAGTTAACCTACTTTTTCTTTTTCCAACCACCCACGGCAGCTGCAGGCAGTCAGCTTAGCTACAACAACAGGGATTTTCACAGAGCTACAAAACTCCCTCCCTGGCTAGAGACAGAAGACAGAGTTGCATTCCTCATCCTTATGGGTGGAACCTCTACAATGATCCAAGGGAATTTCTATGCAACCTTACTGTTTTGCCTTTGGAAAAAGGAATATTTATGCTTTGGGTATGAGACTTGTTCACCAACCTCTTGCCTCTCACACATGCACTCTGGGATTTCATTTAGCAAAGGCAGCTAGTCAGTGACCCTCTAACTCACTGCAACCGGAGCTGAAGGACACTACAGTGATATGCTGCATAGTGACCAAGGTGCAAGTTTCCTAGGAATTTTGGGTCCCTTTTAAAGGGCACATCCTTCAGCCTCATGCCAATGAGTCTCTTCTTCAAAAAATTTACCATTTTCCCCAACCAACTTAGTCAACTGTGACTGAATAATTTCTTTCCCATCCTTCCTCCACAGTCTGTGTAATCAGAAGGCACTCCAGAAATGTAGACATATCTAAGAGCTTAATACATCCTACTGCATAGCAGTGACTTGATTTTCTCAAACACAGACATAGAACCCAACACCTACCTACCACCATAAATGCTGGACAAATATTGCTTGTTTTAGTGGAAACAGACTATTATATATCATGTATATAAGCCTGGCATCTGAGCATGGAAATCACACAGACTGCCAAAATAGAGGGAGGGCTGTCATCTAGTACAGGCATAGAAACACTGCAAAAAATGAGCAACACTAGTCTCCTTCTTATGGTAATCTCAGTTACCTTGAGTAACACTGGAAGACACTGTACAAATATTTCTCTTTGCAGTGTACTTCGTATGAGTCTGAGAAGGACTTGGATCCTGGCCATCAGCACAGAAACTCTGTGCCACAAGTGGAGCAAAAGTGACGTTAAAGGTGCGTAACTCCCCCAAACGATGGTTTCTCTGCATCCTTACCATCCACCTGGCAATTGCTGGCAGGGAGACAAGAATATTATTGGGTGCTGTTAACAGCTCAGGGTGGGGCAATCGACAGCCTCAAGTGTACCAGCTGTCCCCAAAAGTGGGTTTCTGAAAAGAAAGTGATGCCTGAAGTGGCTACCTGAAAACAGAGACTGGACAAAAGTAAGGGAATAAAGGTGATATTTATTTGAAAGGCCTTCAAAGGTACACCCTGGGGAGACCAGAGGCTACTGCCAAAATGGACTCCAAGATGGATGACAAGTCACGAGTTCTTCACTTTTATAGGTTTGGTCCATTTGCATATCAGCATCAATTCGCCAATTAAAACTTTAGCTACTGATTTAAGTTCTCTAAGCTCAGCCCCCCTTTCCAAGATGTTGGTTTACACATTTTGGGTCTGGGAGTCCTTGGAGAGCAAACCTAGAGAGTTTGTTATCTCTATCTTAGTATGAGAGAACAGCAGCTAGCAGGCTATAAGATACTTCAGATTTTTACAGTAAGCCATATAGAATTTAAATGAAAATACAAGAATATAAAAGCTAAAACTCAAGGCATCAGAAGTAAATCCACCTCTACTCCTACGGAGCTGCAGTAAGCACAGGCAAGCTAGGGCCATGCTTCAGGCCCAGAAGACAGTTTTGTTTTGTCATAACTCTGGATTATACTATGGATACTTAGACAAGATACCTTCAGAGTGTACTGTGGTGCTAAATTAGACAGTAATCTTCCAGTTTCCAGTGGGACTACTTGATAGCACTAAACCCATGTACAATTTTACCAGGTATAAATTCAGAAATTAAGGGATGCAGACCAGTTTACACCAGTTGAGGAAAACTGGTGTAAACACCTTCTTCCAAAATCATCGCTTTTCTCTAAAGTATGCATAAAGTTATAAAACAATAATCGCTTTCGCTTTGTCCATCTGGAGATAGAGACATTTCAGAGAGTCTCGACAGAATCACAAATCTAGGGTCTTTAGAATAGCATGGAAAGAGATCTTAAGGGCTTGATTTAGAAACACTTTATTTCTAGTGTTTCCTTTGCAAGGATGGAGAAAACAGTAGAGAAAAGGGTGTAATGCTTCCCAAAATAGGATTTTTTACTGGTTCTGGCTTTATTTAGCATGGATACTACGTTAAACATCCACCAGATGACACCAATGCAGCACTCAGCATGATAGCAGAGACTGGTTTGTTTCTACTTTAGAAAGAATTGAGATCTTTCCAAAAGAATTGTTGTTTTACAACTAAATTAATTCCCTGAGTTAGATTAAAGATGTGTGTCCTCGCTTTCTGCCTTATCACCAATCTCATTGATTTAGAAAACCCAAACTGTCGTGCAATTTCGTGGGGTTTTTAGATTTATAAACAAGTAACACTTAAAATGTTCCTGCAATCTTTTTGTTCTGTGCAGGCTTAACATATTTTATGTCCCAAATTTCCTCAGCATTCACTTCTGTGGGTCATGACATCAATGATGTTCCTCAAATGAATAAGCCTTTGTGTGCCCCAGAGCCTTCTCTAATATTGTATAACCTGTACCTTATGAAGGAAATGATAAAAAATAGGAAGTAAAAAAAGACAGTTGTAATGTTTGTAAAATAACACAAATAATTATTTGACTACATGAGAAAAAACCTGCTATGGTTTATTTTCTGTCTTCTTAGGCACAAGTATCTTCACTGCATATAGTTTTATTTCTTATGATTTTTTTTAAAATAAATCTGAACTGAAATAACCAAGAATGATAACATCCAGAATAACTCCTCTGAATCACTGGGACAAATTCTACTCTTGTTTAGTTTGATATCAATTCAGCAAATTACATCAGTGCTGCAGAGGTCAGAATTTGCCTGAGAATTTGATATCTTGCCACTCTAAGAATAAATATTAGTCAGCATATTAATATAGATGCTAAATACATTAATACAGTAATTAAAAATCTATATAGAAAATTAATTAAATTCAAAGCCCAGTATTAAGTAATACGTTTTTTTAAACTATATATGTAAGTTACATTTTGTACCTCAACAATTTTTGAACCTGTTATCCAGACAAACCTGCTTTTCTTTTCATGTGCAGCCTACCTTTGCAAGGAAATAAGAATTACGTGGTTATGATTTATGTTGTCTTCTTGTAACCTTTGAGTCCCTTTTGCCAAATTCAACCCAATTCAGTGGCATATAGGTGCAGTATAGTAGTGCCACGAAAACAGACGGGAGCATATAAACAAGGCTTCATTGTTTATGTAGAAACACAAAGTAATTTAGGTTGGGAATGACCCCTGGCGACCACTTGGACAAACCCCTTTCTCAAAATGGGCTACCTAGCCTTGCTCAGGAACTTGTCCAGTTCAAAGCACAACATCTCTGTGAACTGATACTTCACAGCTTCTCTGGGCAACCTGTTCCAGTCTTGCAGTATTGTCTCAGTGGAAATATTTTTCCAGTAAGGCAAAGGATGGTTATGAACTTTCTAAACATTAAAAAGTCTACAGCAGAAATGGGAGAGCTCTATTATGAATAACTTTAGCATGGAAAAAGCTTAGAGTCTGTTAGGTCCCTGAAGATGCAGTTGCACAACTCTTTATAAATCAAGTGTCATTAATTTGACTACTCCCAGAAAAACTTGGTTTTTTAAGGAATTTTTAAGTTTAGCAGAAGCGTTTTCCTACATTATAAAAGTCCTTGAGCAAGAACAACAGGACTTAATAATTCAAAATGAGACTTAGAGAATGCTGGGCAGGAAGTATAGCCCTAGTATCCTACTAATTCATATAACTTTATGAGGACAGAGGGTACCAGGTGTCCACGTGTTCCTCAGCATTCTTCACCACACAGTGAAAGAGGAGATGCAGATCCTGCTGACACATTACGTATTCACCTCATGCAGGCAGGCAGGAGCAGGCAGATAGAGATTTAGGCTGGAGAAAGCTTTGCCAGAATGCCAGCGCATCGCTGGGTTTTTGCATAGAGTTGTTTACCCTTTATCTGAACTGCACGGGAGTTGGAAGGGGTTTTCCAAGTGGAACACAACAGGATATTTCTTCCTGCCCTGAATGCTTTCTGAGGCCCAAAGTGCTGCACGTATACTGTGTTGTGTCCCCAGCCGGTGGGGCCAAACTCATGCTGCAGTCACATCCTAACTGTGCAGGTTGAGACCACAACGCCTATTCACAAAATCACAGAACGGGTCAGATGGGGAAGGGTCTGACCCAGCCTCCCTGCTCAGGCAGGGTCATCCCAGAGCACATGGCACAGGATTGTGTCCAGACAGTTCTTGAATATCTCCAGTGAAGGAGAATCTACAACCTCTCTGGGCAATCTGTTGCATTTTTGTCCTTTCAGCTTTGTCTTTGTGGAAATGAAAGCACAGTATGTGGCCTGGAAGTTGTGGGGGAAGGCAATTACCAGCTTGTTTTCCAATTTGGTGAACTGGGACAAGCACAACTTCCACACAACTCAGATGTCACTTGTGTAACCCCAAGCATATACTTGCTTGCTCTGACAATAAGCAATGCCCATACATTTCACTGACCATTTACACTTTATTTAAATTCTCTTTTCCTTTTTTCATTGAATTACATATATATATACATAAAAGGAAATTAAAATGTAGATAGTCTTTATGCAGCATTACAGGGATGCAGGGATACAAAATGAAAAACTGCAAAACTTATTGCTACACTGTAAAACAAGGGGTTGTTTTAATTGAGAAAAGAAAACCAGTTGCTTTAGCTCTCTTCAGTACTGTCTATACATGTTTCACATGCCAAATATAATTTTTAACATATTATTGTACAATAACCTTAAAATAAATACTTGGTGTGGACAATTTAATGTGGTTGGGAAAAAAATTACTTTTAGGATCTTCTAACCAGTAAGTGCGTGGCCTTACATGTCCTATTTTACACCACCAGCAATTTTTCTCATGCAAGACTCACATTTGCAGATACACTGTATAAAGACTGACAAGTAATACTTTGTTTTTGGTTTTCAGCAACAAGTGCTTTCTTTATTACCGAAGCACGTTTCAGAGAGTCACTTTCAGAGAATGCAAATGAAATCACAAAGTAAATGTCTTTCATCTTACTTCATGTTGGAGGAAAAGTGAGGTCTTTCTAGAATATATTCTATTTTGGCATCATTTGAAAAGAAAGCTTTAATTAATAGTACGTTCAGTTTTCTGATGTTGAGTACTATTCAGAAATGTGGGCATCTGCAGCCAGCTAGAGGCCATTAAACATGCTTTTGCACTCTGTTGACAGGATTTTGCCTCAGTACAAAAATAAAGCTTCGACAAAAGTCTCTCCAGCAGCTACAGAAAAGTGAAAGAGTAGAAGGAGCATAGGAAAGCATGTTAATACATCAGATAATGCACAGAAGGCAGAAAATGAAAATGTGGATCGGTATATACACGGAGTGAAACGTTCATGTGAAATGGGAGCTGAGTGACTCATTTCTTGGTTTCCTGACTGAACAACAAGTTTGCTCCAAAATAAACGGTACGGGGTTGTTATATGTGGGATGCAAAGGCAGAAAGCAAAATGAAAAACTGTAAAAATTCACCTCATCTTGTAAGTCAACTAAAATTGCTGATATATGATGGTATTTTTCTGAAACATAGTATTGAGGGGAAAACAAATAGTGTACACTACTACATTACAGATAGTTCCATCCTTGCTGACCTTTTGCACTGGCCACTATTGAAACAGGAATGCTAAATACACTGTAAATCTGATCTGTAAGGTCCTATTGTCCCTAAATTTGAAGTGACCCATGTAATCCATCAAAGAGTGAGAATATTCTGAGCATCTGCTGCAGGCACTTGTACTGTTGCATAATCCTCAGGAACAGGATCTTGAAGGGAAGGGAAAAATCTCCAAGCTATGCATTCAGAACTATGATTTCTAGTTGTTGGGTATTTTAAGAAAAAGAAGATGAATGCAGTCCTGGGAATACACTTAACCTTGATGTCCCTGTTCACCAGGTGTTTCTCTCTGTTCCAGCGAAATGCTTTATGCACCAGCCACTGGAAAACTCTCCTGCAGGTTTGATTGATCCTGCTAATGCTTATGCATTTGCACAGTGCAGTGCTGGCACACAGTTGCTAGGACGCCTCAGCAGAGATTCAGGAGCAGCCAGGGATGCATTCACAGGATGGCTGACTGCATTGCCGTGCCTGCCAACTAGTGGACAGATCAACAGTGAGCCACTTATTTAGTAGAATCCATAAGGGTACATTTTCTACATCTTATGCCTCAGGTTGATACAATACTGGTTAAAATTGTCTTTTCTTTGTATTTTCTATCTTGCAATTTGCTGCCTGTTCCTTGCTACAACTCTTCTATTGACTTTGATGGGAGCTGAAAGTACTTAATTATTTAAAATCCTGACCATTTATTTAAGTGCCTGGAGGCAGATTTAAGAGTGTAACTTGGAATAGTGATATATATTCCAATATTTTAATTTTAAATTTATATAGCAAAGAATGGACATGTCGTGCAAAATCCAAGCTTAGAAATAAACCCAAGGCATTCTGATCTCCATAGCAATGGTAAAAAATTACTCTAAAGCAGATCGTGTGTCATAACATCAGTCAGGATGACTGTGTCTACAGATGTCCTACAGAAATTCTGTTCATGCCATCCATTCTTCCCAAAATACCTATTTGGAAGCATTAAGGCAGGATCACAGGGGTCAGAAATGAGACTTGCATTAGCTCCAGCTGGTTCCAGGTTCCAAACCTCCACTGGTTTGTCAGCAGGCCAGCAATGCTGTGCTGACATACGTGCTGTGGACAGTGAGCAGAATCACCCTTGGGACTCACAGGGTTTGCCAAACCTGCCATGATCTGCAAACATGACTGCAATGACCACGAAGAAGAGCAGAAGAGGCCTCCAAGAAATAGCAAATGGGAGTCTCTCTACCTGAGCTCAAAGCTTCCTTCTCTTTGAGGCTGCCACAGTTTTAACACACGTGAAGTGAAAGAAAAACCCACAAAGCTGAGTTTTTGTTGCTGTGAACGTTAACAAAAGAGCAGGGGATACTGAAGAGGGCAACTGATATCTACCAAATGTACCACGTGGAAGCCATCACCAAGACCAGTCACTTGCAGAGTGCAAATAATGGCAGTGAGAACCATTTGGAGAGAGCCCTGATTGTGTCCTGAAGGGCAGCTTAAAAAGATGAAGCTCGCAAACTCCTTATGTGGAGCAGAGGCTGCACCCATCCAACTCCCTACAGTTCAGAGCACTGGAGAGCACAAGGTTCTTTTGGCCTTTCTTCTCCACAGAGAGTCACTGCTGGCTGCTGGCATGTAGCACACACCTGCAGTGTTCCAGGGAAAGGTTGAATAAAATATAGGAAGTACAGAGCAAATCCACTATGGCCAACAGTGATGAAATTCTGATATATCACCACACCTGTTTGGAATAGTTGAAGGATGTGGAATAGGTGTTTAGGACAGTTTTATGAGCATGTCTGGCTGTGTGAAAACTGAGAAAGTGGCCAGATAAGTACAGATGAGGTGACTTAGTTGGAATGTAGGATGAGAAGTGGCTAGATCAGACAGCAACTGGCTACACTGGAAGTTGACCTACCTAACAAACACCAGATGATGACTTCTTGAAGATATTATTGCATCTCTTGGTAAATATCTACTGTCTAATTGCCTGAGACATACACAAAAAGTTCAGTGTTGGGGTTTTTTTATTCCTGTTTGGGAGGATACATGAGATGATCACAGATAAAATGCCTTGCTGGGGATATTTCATTACCTGTGGTGCAAGTACCAAGTCTCCAGTAATTTTCATTTCAGGTTCAAGTAAAGTTGCTTGAAAAATGATCCAATCTGCCTGAAGTTAAAAAAAAAGATTCTTGGAGTAAGCATTAGACTTAGGTGTCCATGGCAGATGCCTTGTGCTTAATTTTGTCACTGAAAAAATTTCCTTCAGTTAATGCAGGACTATTTTTTTTCTTTGTATCACATCTACTAATTTTTGCTTTCTCTCCTCTGGATAAAATATTGCCACCTAAACATATTGGATAATGTTATTGCACTTTGGTTGCACAATAACTGGAGTTCAAAAACTAATACCTATTTTCCTGGATCTATTCGAGGCAGCACTCCATTCAAATATGTGATGAATGCCCCTAGCCAAGGAAAGTGTCAGAAATCTCTTCCTGTGATCATACATTCATTTTTCTTGGACAGCTAACCCCTGAAGCCTTCATTTGAAGTCAACAGGAATTTTCCTCGGAAAAAAAAAGAAAACAAAATTTGCCCAAAGCAATTTTGTTTTTCAACACAGAAAGTTTTCAAAAATCCAACAAGCAGCCCAATCTTTATTCAAGCAAAATGTTTAGTAACATCACAAGAGAACATAAAAGCCATGCAAAGAACAGCAATAAAAATAAGAAAACTGACTTATCACAAAGGCAGTTATCTGCCACATGAATTAAAGCAAGCTAAGCATGCTGTTCCCGATAACACAGACAACACAGTACCTGCTCATTAAATATTCTTTTAGTGAATCTGCTAGTGGGTGCAGGTGAAGACGGATTTCTCCAGGAATTTCAAATATTTGCAAAAGCTTGAGAGATAAAGAGAAGAATTTGGGGAAGAGCGTGAGTGTGAGAATTTGTATAGCTGGGGGGTTTCGCTGCTGATCTGCATTTAGAGTAGATTAAAATTGTTTCCATAGCAGAAAGAAACCTTTGAACGACTTGCATGGAGAAGTATAAAGCACTCTGGACTGGTCTCAACCTGATGGACAGAGGACCCTATACCCACACTGAGATGGAGACAGACCCCCAAAATACACACCCCATGTTTCTTTTCCTCTTGGAATTTTGGATAGAATTTCATTTTGATAAACTGAGATTTATGCCGATATCAATTACACATGCAAATCTTCCATATGTCAAGATGAGAAAATTTACCACTCATATTTTGTACTTTATATTTCTTTCTCCTGACTAAAGTAATTTTATCAACATAATACAGGCAGTGGGGCAACACTTCATAAGCCAGATGTTTATTGACCTATATGACCCTCCAAGTGTTTTCCTCCTGATTATTTGTGGTATGAACATACCAGACAACATCTGAAGTAATGTGGGAAAATGGGCCTATAAAACTAGTCACTTTTGATTTTTGTTTCAGCTAATTTTGATTTCATTTGATTTTGTTTCCTCTAGGTAAGAATTTAAGGTGATAAAAACCAAGAAAACAATTGAGCTAGCTCTCTGAAAGTTTCTAATTTCCACTGTGAAGTGCTGTAAGGTGACTCTGAAAACAGGATTAAATGAGAAAAAGGTCAGTAATTTGATTCTACAAGAGAATTTACACAGTAAAATAGATGCTGTGCTCACAATTAACATTTTAGTACTATGAAGTGCACTACATTTGCATAGTCATTAAAAATATTAAATGAAAATATATATAATATTCTGAACTAGAAAAATTGGAATGCTAATTGGTACAGTGCATCTGAAGTTAAAGCTCTTATAGAAGAATTTAAGGTACACTGGAGGTTAAAGATGTGTAAACAAGCAGGATAATGCTTTGGAGAATATTTTGCCAAAAAGGTAATTAACTATGGCCAGATAGTTTTATTTTCCTTTCTGGATGGCATCTGAATCCTTGAAGTTCCCTTATTTTACACAACAGAAAGCATAATAAAGAGAAAGGAATCATAGAAAAGAAGAGGGATGCTCAGTCTCATCTGCTTTTTCTAAACAAGCAGTATGCAGCCTTTGGCTAGGAGTTTCCCAGTTGTGAAAAGAGCAACTGTAGAAATCACTGTAGCACCCACTCCTCTTCCTCCGTCCGCAGGTATTTTAAAGACCCTTCAACAGAAAACTATCGGCCATACAGCTGATTTAATGAAACAATTTGGGTGTGCCCTTGTCCCGGGGTGACTGCATGATGCTGCGCTCCCTATCGTCTGCCCTATGCCAGACATGAATCCTGTGCCTTCCTGTGTCTTTAAGCTGTTTTTCAGGAGAGGGGGGAGAGAAGCCAGGTGAATTTTTCAGAGCGGTTTGTGCTCAAGGACACACACTCTCCCCTTTCTTGCTGCTGCTACACAGCCAAGGAAAGCATCTTCCTGCTTTTAGCCAACTTTCGGCTGTTTCTCAGGAGAGAGATGGAAAGTTAAACTCCTTTGCTTTTTAGCTAGCCTGCTAGCTGAGGCAAGAAAGTTTTCTCCCTGGGATGGTGGCTTTTTGTTTTTCCTTCTGGAACTGTTCAGCAACACCAGAACATCACCGGGAGGCCCTACGCCGCGGCCCAGAGGGGCCCACGTTGGAAGCCAGCTCCAGAGAGAGAGCAGAGCCACACCTACAAAGGACTCTGAACTTACCAGGTTGTCTCCACAGCGAGAGGTTTTATTATTTAACATCATTCTTATTTCCATGCACTTTGCTTGTTAAATAAATAGGGGTTTTTTTTCACTTTCTTACGAGGAAATTTCTTCCTGAACCTGTGAGGGAGGAGCTGCAGAAATCTGCCTTTTATTAGAGGATATGTTCATTTCGGACGTTCCTCCAAATTTGTCTCAAAGCAAGGTGAAGAAGCAGCCCCTCATTCTCTTCATGTCAAGTCACCTGGATGCCATGAACTATTGTCAGCTAGGAGTTAGGGCAGCCCAGCTGGTTTTATCCTGAAATGTTCAAGGCAGTGATTTAACAGACTTGATTCATCTGTCTCACCTGAGGAGGAAGTAATAATGAGCATAAAGATGGTGAAACCCAAACATTTCCAATCATGATAGTTATTTCTGAATTTTGCCTGGCCTCATTCATCTTCCTCTCCAGGACAGAGAAAGAGAGGGGGGAAAACTTAATGTTATTTGAGTGATGGTTGGTTGCAGGACAGAAATGTCTAATGCAATTACCCTTGTGCTCTTTGTTCCTGATACTATCTACAGAAAAGGCACTTCTGCATAATCTTTCAATGCACAAATTGCACTACATAAATAACTGACTTGTCACTAATTTCTGTTTCATATGAAAAATTCAATTCCAGAGCTCTGAATTTTTCTACTACTTAGCAAAAGGAGACTACTCTAGATACTTGCCACAGATTCAGAATACTTCATCATCATCACTGGAGCAGAGTCCTCAAACATTCAAACATTATTTTCCATTACTAGAAAACCAAGGGTTAGACTGAACTATTTCATTTGCCCTAGGTCTCACGGAAAACTTGTAAGCTGATAGTGAACAAACTGTCCTGAATGTTATGTTCCGTGGATCGGAGAAGATGCAGATGATTACTTTCAAACTCTACATGAAAAATAGCTCCAGATTTACAAAAGTAGTTTCCAAGGTAGGATTCACTAAACCTAATACTTCACCTTTCTTTGAATGCCACAGGTTCCATGATTGAACTACTGTCTTTCATTAAAGACAATGCTAATGCTTGATGTTCCATTATATATTCTGACTGCTAGTGGGATTTGCCGAGAACTGATTTTCCAGTTCACCATCAAAATGTATTACCAGGTTTGTCAAGCGGTCAGAGCAGAAACTGTCCACTTTTAACCAGTAGCTCAGAGTCCTTACCCAAAATGTGCTGCTGGGTTCGGGGCCACGTGCTTCAAACAGCAAGAGAGAGCCATTCTGATGTGAGAGAGCACTTGAATAGGTTACACAAGGTGAAGCAGGGAAAACAGGGCAGTGGAGGAAGACTCATGGTCAAACAGCCCCAGAAGTGACGCTTAGGCAGATGGTGCAAGAGGAGTCAGAAGATCTAGACCAAGTAATGCTCATCTGCTAATATATAGGGGAACTGAGTCAGGTATACACCAACAGCACTGGCTCCCCCACCCTAATATACTAAAACTTTGGTATAAGTTATTATTCTGGACAGACAAGCCTTTAAACAGCATAAACTCAACCTCTTTATCAATAGTTGTTTCTTATTTCATCTTCAAATGCTTCAGACATATTACCAGTGTTTCAGTCTTTGATACCTAAATTGGATAGAAAGAAGCTGTGTTAAAAAAGCCATAATTTATCTTGGTTAATTCACACAGATTGCAGTTACTAATGTTTCTTAAATGAAGCATTAGAGAACTTTGCCTGGGGTATGTTGTCTATAAACTTTTCATTCAGCCAATAAAGCTAGGATTGAGAAAACTTAAAGTGTATAAATAGAAGTAGTAGTTGGAAGTCTTATTTTAGCATTAAGGTGTTTGAAATTAGATTCTAGATAACATGCGGAGGAGTATAAACAGAAAGCACTTCTGTTGCTGTGTGTATGTAAGAGAGCACGACGGCCTCTCACAGCTCTCAGCACACCCCAGCAGTGCAGTGGCCTCATAAGAGGGGTCTGAAAATGCCAGATGGACTCCAGAAAACTGATCTTAAAAAGGATTTAAGTAGCTATGGGGGAGGGGAAGTGTCTAGTGGACAATAAAAAAGCTTAAAGTGCTGCTTGGAATCGGACAAAGCATCAGTGAGCTCAGCGAGCATAACTTTACCTGCCAAAATCCAAATGTAGGATGCAGTGTGCAAGCAAGAGATGAACAATAATTGTATTCATATGGAAAATGTAAAACACTGCTGTGGTTCTTCGTGTAGAGAAAACAACCTTTTCTTCTCTCTTTCATGTTTCAGTTTGATGTTGATTGTTTTGAACAACAAAAGAGAAAGGAATCAAAATTTGGACTGAAGCCCATTTACTGAAATATATGTGTAGGAAAGTACCAAAGATGCCATACGGGAAGGTTTAGACTGTGCTTTAACAAAGCTGCAGTGACAGAAACTGAAAAGAACAAATGACAAAGCAAAAGCATCTTTTGATTTCTTTCAAAATTTTATTACAATGCAGTGGGATTTAGATGTCTATATGACATATATATATTACCTATCTGAATGACAACCCCGCCCTTATTTATATTCTATTTGGGCATTTGGTTTGGAAAAAGAGCATAAAATATTATTGAACAGTGATATGCAAAATATATTAACAAGTAATTAACTATTCCTTTGTACAAGCTGGTATGGTAGTTATAAATTAAGTATTTGTGGATTCCCATCTGTGTCTGTATTTGCTAGGAGCTTCCTGAACAGGGAATACAATATTTTGTCCATCCCAAAAATAATCTACTGGGATGTTTGTCTTCATGTAACATCGGTGGATTGAACTCAGCCCTGATACAATTCCAGTCTTTTCAAAAGAGTTACATCTTACACAGAGTTACATATGAGGTCTGAGCATGAGATACTCTTCTGAACTTCCCTGAATTTTCCTCTTTGCCCTATACAAAGCAATATGTATGCAGTGTTTAGTTTTATTCTTGATACAGTTTTCCTCAGCTGTTCAGGTAAAAACAACGTGAAGAGTTGTAAAAATATAAGGTTTTTTTTTTTTAATTGTAGCAATGACACATAATTTAAACAGATGTAAATAAGGCAAAATGTTAGGATGCCTGGTTGCTTTAGCTTTTTTTCTCCTTTACTGGGACATTCCTAAAGCAGATGAAAGACAGCAACTTGCCTCAGGCCACATTTCTAATTTCCCTTTATTTTACTCAGGCAGGCCAGTTTCAGATGTTGAGTATGTACATTTATGGCATACTAGATTGGATACATCATTTATGAGCATTATTTTAGTCCAATGCTTATATTCAATCCACATTTACACACTATCTTCATCACCAAGTCTGTCTCACACACTTCAGGTTCAGAGGTTGCTTGAAGAAGACTCTTATGTGTTTCATTATAGCGGCTTAAATATATGCTTCATACCCTTCCTTTCCTGAACAATGTAAAGAATTCCCATAATTTCTGTAAGCAGACGCACCTAATTTGCAAATAGTGGAAATCTCACGTTCTCCCTCCACCAGTGTCTAAAGACAGTGGTGGGTTTCAGTCCCTAAGCTCCTTTGAATGTAGGAAATGAAAATGACAGCTGCATTCTTTAGGATACAGGGCAGTCTGTAGCACCCCACTCTTCTGACCCTATCAAATCATGGTGTCCAGAAAGTGTGCTGCAGTGACTGACTGCTGGGTCGTGATGTGAGGAACACAGTGCCAAGTCACCTTGAGCTCACGCTCGATGCCGGTCTCCATTTGCCTGAAATGCTCCTTTTGTATATGCTAGGATTGTTACTGTGTGAGTAGCAAAATGAACAGATTTCTAGCAGCAATTAGTCTTTTTGTGCAATGAACAAATGTGCTTTCTCTTTTAAACAAGATTCTCTTTTCCCACAACTTCAGAGGTAATATTTATACCCCACAATTAAGAGGAACTATATTTAGGCTCACCACTGCTACAGATTTTTACTTGCAGATGCCTATTTTCATATTAATGCATTTACCTTTATCTGTGGCCTCTCTCTAGGCATTATATTTTATTTTTAATCAACCATAAATTTCATTGCTATTAATCATGTTTTCCCCTGTAATTGCATGAAACATGCCAATAGCAATTACATTTGATTAATCTCCCATTTATATCTCTTTTACAAAATAAGAGTCTTCAGCTGTTCTTGTTATGATCCTTAGAGTGAAGACCATTTAAGAATCTCCTACTCAACAGGCTGAGCATTAACTCAGTAAGAAGACATTATCTCATGTTTTAACTTTTTTTGACTTAACATTTACAATTACATCAAATTTTCAATAAGCACCCATTCGTGTTTATCATGACTTCACAAGTCACAGTTATTTATTTCCCTAGGATTCTAAACAGGTGTACAAAAACAACATACCTAAAGTAAGTTGCATTTCACAGAACTGGATACATGGCAGTCCTTGTAATTATTCAACATGTCAGAATCTTTTAGTAGGAGAATACAATTAACCCTGTGCTGCTTAAATCTGTCTTTTTATTAAATTTATGCTCAGCAAAGCCCTTTCTAAACTGTGTAATTGGGGCTACAATTTATTTGGTGTCTTCAGCATAGCATCAGAGTCTTTTTAAAGCTTATAGTTTCTTTCAGACTAATTTTCTTAAGCAACTTTTACACCTTCATCTACACTAATATTTATTAGTTCTTAGTTTGTGGTGGGAAGAGACCTCACCTCCTCCAACCTCCTGCCCTCCTTCCCCCAAAGCAGGGACAACTAGAACAAGTTATTCAGGACAATGTCCCATTGGCTTCTGAGTATCTTAAACTCTACAACCTTTCTGGGAAATCACTTCCAAAGTTCCACTACTTTCACAGTAAAAGATATTTTCTTATGTTCAAGGGAAGTTTCCTTTATTTCATCTTGTTCCATTGCCTCTTGTCATTTCATTAGGCACCACTGAGAAGACTCTGGCTCCATATTCTTTACTCCCAATCATCAGCTATTTATGCACAGTGATATGATATCCCTGAGCCTTCTCTTCTCCAGGCTAAACAGTCCCAGCTCTCTCAGTCTCTCTTTCTGTGTCAGATGCTCCAATTCTGTAATTATTTTTGTAGCACTTCACTGAATTGCTTATCCATTTTCATAGGCCTTCACTGCACTCACTCTTGTACATCCATGTCTCTCTGTACTGGGGAACCTGGGACTGGACACAGCACTCCAGATGTGTTCTCACTGGTGCTCAGCAGAGGGGAGAAATCAACTCTCCTGACCTGCTGATGGTGCTCTTAATGCATCCCAGGACACTGCTGGCCTTCTCTGCTGCAGGAGCACTTTGCTGGCTCATGACCGTTTTGTCCACCACCATTCCCAGAACCTTCTCTGAAAGGCTGCTTCCCACACAGTCTGCCCCCAGGGTGCACTAGTGCATGGGTTATTCTTCCCCCAGGATAGGGTTTTGCATTTCCTTTTGTTGAACTCCATTATGTTCCCTTTGGCCCAGCTCTCCAGACTGCCAAGGTCCCCCTGGTGCTATGTCTCTCATGACCTTTCCAAGATTCAACAATATTGAATTATTAAATAATAAGTGGCCTTGCAATGACATGGGGTCAATGAGTCCTTGTGTTGAGCCTGTTGGGCAGCCCTTTTCCTGGCCAGCTGCTTGCTGATCCATCCATCCATATAATTCTGTGTCAGCTGCTTGTTTTCTCCTGCTGAGGTGTCTTTACAGCTTCTGTCTGAGTTTGTAGATTATTTTTTCCTGCTGTCTTGATTCTTTTCTTGATTATTTTGTTAGAAACATGACTATAGTAAAAGACAAAAGTTTACTATTCAGTATCATGTTCTTCACCACTAAGCAGTCTGTCACTCCTCCTGACACTAATTAATAAAGGTACCCTTAACTCATTGCCTTCGTTCCTGCCCTCGATATAAGCATAAAGTAATATTAATATGAAATTGTGTGCCAGGGGTGTTATTTATGGCAATGTTAACGTGACAATATGGTAGGATACTGGGGCTGAGGATGTGTCAACTTTCTGTTTAATCAGGAACTTCTTAGATATGAGTGGTACTTTGATCACCTATAAAATAATCATTGCTTTGGCATGATGGTGTCACTACCACCATGGCATGATAGTATCTTCTGCCTGGAAGCTTTTATTACAAGTATTTATTCCAGCAGCATCAACTTTTATTTCAAAATGTTTCAAAACCTGGATTTACTATGACCATGACTAATTTTGAGCATCTTATTTGTAGGGTACTGAAAAAAAATATTTTAGGCAAAAAAAAATGCTGGATAAAAATGAAATGCAGCCTAGTAGAGAACTAAATACATGCTAGCATTGGTGGACACAAGCTTTGCAGAAATTATACCTTGTCAAAGTAGTAATAGGTCAGTTTTTCTGCAAGTTTCATCATAAACTAAATAATTAGATCTGTAATTCTTCCAGCAGTCAAAATTGCAAGATGCCATCATTTTCTTTGTCATAATTTTCTCTCAGTGACTTCAAGAAATAAATATATGGTCTGTTCGATGCAGAGAATTAATGAGCAAAAAGTAAGAAAATATCAGTTTGAAGCCCTAAGGCTTTGACACACGAAGAAGGAGCCATGTGGTAAGGAATTACTGTGTGCCAGCTCTTGTGAGGTAACCATACACACTTCCCTCCTCTCCTGCAAATGCAGTATAATCTTAGGTGGTTTTTCTCTCAATTAAAGGACAGGCTACTCCACTTTTACTTGAAGTAAGAGAACGTACACAGAGAATTCAACATGGCAATTTCCTATGTCCCAATAATTTGTTAATGTTTCCCATGTATCTGTAACAGAGGTTCAAATGCAAAGGTGCTACTTAGGATTACCTAATTAATATCCTGCAGAGCACTAGACAGCAATTTTCACTCAGCAATTTCCAGAGTCATCTCAACCATTGTTTGTAATCCAGATTACATATCTAGAAAGACATGACACCATCAAACACACCACTTAAAGACAATTAATTTGAAACCTCTCCTAATATGTCATTGATTGCACATTAAAAACTTGAGTATTTTGCTGCACTGGACTTCAGTACTGCAGGGGATGAAGAATAATAACATTCTCTTAAGTGATTTCAAAGGTTAGCTCACTCGAGTGAGCTCTACTTTGAGTGTACCTGGTATAATCTTCCAGATGCAATCCACCCTATTTTCCTGCTCCTAAATGAATACTGGGATTGACATAATCAGACAGATCACAAATCCATCAAGCCCCATGACAGAAGATCAACATGGTTGCTTAAGGACTTAGCATCAGAAACTGATCAAGGGTAGGGCAATGTTTCATAGGAATATTCTCCATGTTTCCAGGTACATCCTGCACCAGAGCCTTCTGTGGGCTGCTTCATTTGAGACCTCAATGGACCCATCCTTCCAAGGTGTGTCCAGTCCCTTTTCTTTAATTTCCTCATCTTTCCTGGCAAATGTTTAGTTATTGCTGTGGCTGACAAAGAAAAATCTGCAGCTGTGGAGCTGGCATACTCACCACACAGCCCAAAAATTAGTTGGATAGCACTCACACAAATGAGGAAAGAATGGGTGCTCTACCATCATCCTGCTCCAGTGCTTGGTTAGGACTGGGCTAACAATTTCTCCAAAGCAAATATGAGAACAATAAACAATAGGTCACATACTAGTTTTAAAAAAATGCAAAATTTTGGCCCTTCGGATGCTGAGAAGAGATGCTTTCTCTAACTTAGAGACAAGCAAAATCAAAAGGGCAGTAGAAACTGGCTTTTCAGCAGCCTAACTGGAAGGAGCAAGTAAGAGCCCCTTTGGGGAGTGGTAACTAAGTAACTAACTAAAGAGGTTGCAATTCAAGAAGATGAGAGAGATGGAGGAGGTCCCTGGAGAGCTGTGAGACTGATTACCAATGCATACATATGAGGCAAGTAGAAACCCAGAAGAAAGCAAGAGATGTCAAGGGCGTACCTCTGTGAGCAAGACGTGCAGAGCTGTTTGGGAAAAAAATTCTGGAAAGCCAGGCAGATTTTGATTTTTGAACAAAGGCGCTGTGTCACAGCGATTATTTTCACTATTTCCTAGAAAACAGGATGCTCCATACATTCCTGTAAATTACCAGGATTGTCACTATTGGGCTAGTCTCCATTTCTCTTCCTAATGAGGACCGGCTATTAATATTGGCTAACCACTGCTACCAAAGGCAATGAATTTCTTCTTTGCGTACAAAACTGAGAAACTTACCTTCCAAGCATTTATACAACAGCAATCTCAGTAATACTTGCATGTTTTACTGTGGATGCTGAAAAGCTTTCAGCAGAGAAATTTTCCAGCTCTCTGCAGTATTTTGTGAGACTGTAACATTTCGTGGGAGCCCTGACTTTCCCATACAAGCTATTCAAAACAATATTGTGGTTTTCTGTAAACTATTTTGCACCTGCAGTTGTTTGTAGAATTGTTATGATACTGACTAGAGAAATATTTTGAAAGGGCGGTTGAAGAATTTGACCAATCACCCTAGGAGGTGGGTAACTAGAAGTCCAATGGACTTACACCATGCCAGAGCTCTAAAGTATAAAAGAGGTGATAAATAATTTAATAAAAAAAGGCTTCTGCTCTCTACTTCCTGGACCGAGTCTGTGTTCCTTCTCTCTCTCTCCTCGCATTACAGCAACATTTTACAGCACAATAAAACAGGGTTTTTTTGTCATGAGGTTCCAAAGTGTGATGTAACACATAAGATTTATTTATATGGAGATGTTAAACCCTGAAGGTTCATTGAGTTTTATTAAAAAGAAAACCCTGATTCAGTTTCCCCAGTGCACTGTTTAAAAATCAATGACACAACTACATGTGTAAAGTGATAAAAGATCATGATACTGTGACTATATATTAACAGTTTCAACTGATATAATAGTTTCCTTTTGTAGTAATTTAATTCTATGCCTTTTAAGAAAGTGTCATACTAACTACTTTCAGGAAAAATTGGCCCCAGTCTGGATACCTTTGGGCATTTTACCCAAATGGCTTGCTCTGAAAAATGAGTGATAACCTGATTAGCTTTTCCCCAAAACATAATTTTCTTTGGAAAGGAACAACCATGCTGTGTCTGAGACAGACGGGGAAAAAGTACTCACCCTTTTTCCAGAGAAAATAAAGATTGTTTTAAGCTCACCTTGCCTACCCCCTTTCAGGAATGAAACTAAATTTATTGTTTTAGGATGAAAATCAGCCAGTTTCAATGAGATAGTGTTATATTTGTATTTATACCAATTAAAACTGATGGGGAAATGCCAAAAAAGCCTTTTTTTTAAGTGCCTTTTGTGTTACACTTAGTCCAGAGTTCTACCACATGAACTGAGCAGCATCATTTGAAATGCAGTTCTCTTTTTTTTCACACTCCACTACTTTGGCTGAAATGCAGGTCCAAAATAACACCCCTCCAACAGTCAGAATCCTGGCTCTAAATTCCCATATTAAATTTAATTATGGTCGTTTCCCAGGTATTTGTTATTCTGTCAGCACTGTCCCTTAGCTGAGAAGCCATTTTCTTCCCTCAAATTTTTCTCCCCCTTATAGATGTATAGTTCAGGAGGTAAAGCATCAGTACTGGAGTAGACTCCATCAGTGCCTGTGCTACCCATCCATTTTAGTTACTATTTTTCTTTAATGATCATGACACAAGCAGCATGAAATGTGTTGATGCGCATATTTGGGAGCATCAAGAATGCAAACCAGGACTAGAATATCATTGAATCATAGAATCAGTTGGTTTGGAAGGGACCCTAAAAATCATCTACTTCCAACTCTACTGCAGTGGAAAAATACTCATCAAATTAAATACAACAGTCTAAAATGCAAGATGCTTTCCTAAAGCCTAATGGCAGAATTTTTTGCTCTGAGAACTTTTGTTCTTCATGCTTATGGTTGAAAACAGGTTTTTGCATGCATTTATCATACATGAACCAATAGACAAAGGGAGCCCAGAACACACGGGGAAAGGCACTGCAGAGATACTGAGTATCTCTGTATTCCACAGTGGAACTCAAATGTTTCAAATCTGACAGGAGTGCAGAGAAGGACTGGGACGTAAGTAACGAAGCACCCACTTCGTGAGGCATTTATTTGTTAGCCTCAATCTCTGTTTTATTTTGTAATTCCCCATGCAATTACAGTATTACATCAAGGTATTAAATACTTTAAATCTGCTGAAAAAGAATGGAAGGCGATTAGATGAGATGTTGTGATTTAATTTTAGCTCTTCTCACTACTACAGTGCTTTTATTTAACTAATTTTTTCCTCTGTACCTTTGCCAAGTGTGGAAATTAACATGAATCTCCATGTCAGTCTTCTCCTGCTGTGCAAGCAATTTCTAAACATCAGGTTGAACTGCATAAGCAAAGCAACCTTGTGCTGCAGCCAGGCTGCTTCCAAAACGTGAAGTAATTTATGTACAGCTGCACTACATTTTAAACAATGCTATAAATATGAGAACAGCTTAAAGCTTGTATTTGAAAACTCCTCTTAGTTGGGCAGAAGAACAGCACTCCAACACTTAAGAGGAGTCCATTTTCAGATTCCTCATAAAAAATCCTCAGTGACTGCGACTGAATCCTTGTAATCAAAACCTTCCTCCAAAACCAGTCCTTAGAATCCAGTGGGGGTTTTTTGGTGGGATTTTTTGGTGGTTCTTTTTATGTTTGTTTGTTTTGTGGTTTTTGTATAGTGGTTTCTTTTTGGTTTGTTTATTTGGTTTTTTGTTTGGGTTTTTTTGTTTGGTTTTTTGTTTGGGTTTTTTGTTTGGTTGGTTGGGTTTTTTTAAGTTTATGTTTGTGGCGGGGACATCCCATCCCATCCCATCC
>VZTH01006164.1:0-91184 GCA_013397815.1 Aleadryas rufinucha
ACAAGAGGAAATAACCTCAAGCTGCACCTGTGGAGGTTTTTGTTGGGCGTCCCATTGGAACTGACTGCCCAGGAAGGTGATGGAGTCACCATCCCTGAAAGGTTCAAGAAACGACTTGGCGTGGCAGTGTTACAGTTTATTTGGCAAGGTGGCAATCAGTCAAAGGTTGGACTTGATGATCTTGTAAGTCTTTTCCAATCTAAATCACTCTGTGATTCTGTGATTCCGTGACTCTCACTCATATTGAAAAACTAAGTGTTCAGTGATCAGTTTCAAGTCATCTGGATAATTCCTCTGACCAATCACAGTTTAGAAAATGTAACTCTATTAAACCTCTTCCATCAGATATTGCTGTATGGTGAACAAAAGTAGCCTTCCCAGGGACGGCTTTCCTTTCAGAAGGTTGCTGATCTGATTATATATCTCAACATTGAAGTAAAATTTAAAAATATATACTGTCAATATTAAAGATTTGCATATGACAGATATCATCTTGCTTTAGGAAGACTATAACATATGTTCAGCCTCAACAGAAAAAAATCTTTTTCCACTTATAATGTCTATTTAGCCTCCAAAGCTGATCCTGAGGACTGTATTCACACACACACACAGAGGTATACTATATATGCATAATATTTTAATATACTTAATAAATACACACACACACAAATGTACATAAGCCCAGTTCTTGATGTTTAAAGAGAATAAGTGAATACTATGCAACAGTAAAGAAAATACACATTATGCTAATATGCTGACAGCACTTAAAGACATTTCAACACAACATCCAGAGCACAGAATTCTAGGAACTAAAGTTAATACCAGCTATATATATATTTTATAATATGTTCCAAACATATTTTAGGAATGAGAAAAAATCCAAATATTAACAAGATGACCGTTGTCCTTCAGATTTACTGTAGTCCTTGCAGTTTGAGTTCAGAATCCTTTTCAGCATTCTGGCTGAATGACTTGAGAATACTGACTCAGCACAGCTATGGAACCAGCAGCACAGCTTCAGAACTTTCAGAGTATGGATAAACACTCAGGTATTTCTTCACCTGATCACTACAGTAAAGATCATTTGTCAGCAGAGAACTTCAAAATCACTGTTCACTAAGTAGTATATAATAGGCATGCAACTGCTTCAGAAATTAGTGCATATTTTTGTATTAATTTTTTAAGTTGTCTTTTCACCATGTTATTTATTTATGCAGCATGAAATACTTATGTATCTCACCTGGCTTACTCACTTTAGAATTGTATATGGGGTATTAGTAGTTGAGGTGATTTACATTACAAGCCTAATCTTGGCTCCTGTTCCAATTAAAATGATAATACCTAAAAAGAGGTAAAATGAACAAAAATACAGAATCTTCCAAAGATCATGTTTTATGTCCTATATTTTTCAACAACAAAAAATTAAAGTACATTTTTTTTGTTCTGAATCTATTTTTATGACTTGAACTTATGAGTTTTCCATGTGAATAGAAATTTTCAGAATTGTACAGAAAGTACCCTGAAGAGATTGTCTTGCCTGCAGCAATATGACCTCAATAATTCTTCATATTTTGTATGTGTCATGCTGTCTAAAAATGTCCGACAAGTATTTCACAATTTCTTTAAATAATCTCATTGAATGCATTACTTTCCTAAAGTTGGGTTTTTTTCTTAATATATGACTTTTTAAGTTTAGGCTATTTAAGCCCAAGTGCTTCTCATCCTATCCCAAATAAACATACAGAACTGTTCTTACTCCTCAGGGGTTTCAAGAACTTTGAACACTTAAGTGGCCTGGTATTTCTGTGTGATTTTGTCACTAGATTGAGCATACCCATGTTCTTCGAAAATTACTGTATACATAGCATGTTTTCCAGTGCTCAAATTTTTTTGTCTTTTTCCTTTTCAGCTCAAGGTATCATTTGAACTGAAGAGAGAAAATATTTTTATTTGTGTAGCCCATTATGAAAGTTCTTTTCCATCACAGCATGATGTTGTACTCAGCATCCCTAGATCCTCCTCCACAAAAATACCAGTATACCAGTAGTCTTAACTTTGCACTTAGGGAATTGATATTTCCCAAGTAAAAAACTCGCACTTCTCTTAATTTAATTGCAATCATTTATCTTAAACGACTTATCACTATTTTAGGTTCATTTCAAATTTGCATCTTGACTTCTGACATTTGCAGACTCTCTTTGTGTAATCTGAAAATTTGCATCCTTCCTATCCCATTATACTAATCATCCGTGAAAGTACAAAGTTGGATGGGACTATGGAATGATTTGCAGTGGAAACCTCGTGAAGTGTCTTATGAGTTTGACTGCTTAATCTTTAACAAATACTGTTTACATAAGTTTTTCCAAGTGTCCGTTTAATCATCTTTTAAGGATTTCATTTAGAAATACTGTACTTTAACAGATTTTATTAAGATATAGACAAAGCCTTCAGTTTGTCAAGATCAGTTTGTCAAGATTCATCATATCTATCACTGCCTTTATATTCTCTGTTTTAATAAATAAAATTATACGTAGTTTTGAAAACAGATATTCAACAAAAACTGCAACTACAAGACTTTTCTTTCCCAACAAAAAATTTTATTGAGTTTACCATTGCTTCTGTGAATCTTTAATTACTATCCACAATTAGATTTAAGGGGAAAAAAACCTCATGGACTTCAGGAAAAAGATTATTACGTTTTACCCTTTAATCATTCCATTAGCATAAAGATTGACTAGGCCATTGCAAGAAGTTCTGTTTCAAAGAAAAAAAATATTATTGAAATTGTTTAAAATCATGAATGGAGCTTTTATTAATGATAAGTAATATAATAATATTTAAAACAGTGGTGTTTTTTGTGCTGTTAAAATCTTATCTAGTTTTTCGTTAAAAAGATATCATACCTGAAATGTGCAAAACAGCACCTATCTCAAGAATGCAGAAAACACTGAACTCCAGTGTTCCTTTTTGTCTTGATAATAAAACAACAGCAAGAACAGTAAACAATTTCATGAGAGATGTGGTGAGTTGCACAGTAGAATCATACTTTAGTTAGTTAAGTACAACTATTTTTGGCAAAACAGAAGGGCAAAATTGTTTTAAAGAAGAAAGCAAATAGAGAAGAACAGATGGAAAGGCTTTTTTCCATTTTTGAATTAAAAGAAATTAAATGAGTAAAAAGTAGTTTTAATGAAAACGTGAGTTAAATGTCATTCTACAAAATTATTGTACTCTAATGATGATATGCTGGATTTGTGCCTGTTTCTAAAAAAGCTGACTTATTGCAATAATCTAAAATCAACAAACAGGACACGCATAATATGAGATCAAAATGCTATATATCACACATAAAAACATTTATCTAGGCAATTTCATTCAGAAGATGCCTTAATCAAAATAATTTACTCAAAAAAAGCGCAATTTCCTACAAAGTCCAGCTTCCAATTCACCTAGAAAGTTAGTTAAGAGTTAACCTTCCATGAATAAGTCAATATGACTGAACAAATGTAGAATAATAGAATCAGAATGGTTAGGGTTGGAAAGGACCCTAAAGATCATCTAGTTCTAATCTCTCTGGCATGGGCAAGGATGCCACTCACTGGATCAGATTGCTCAAAGCCTCATCCAACCTTTGAATGCTTCCAGGGATGGGGTATCTATAACTTCTCTGGGCAATCTGTGACAGTGTTTCAACACCCTCAAAATAAAGAATTTCTTACTAACATCTAACTAAACCTGCCTTCTTTCAGGTTAAAACCATTGCCCCTTGTCCTGTCACTATCTGCCTCTATAAAAAGTCCCTCCCTCTCCCTCCTTTCTATAAGCCCCCTTACGGTAAATGGAAGGTTGTAATGAAATCTCCCTGAAGCTTTCTCTTTTCCAGCCTGAATAACATCTGTTCTCTCAGCCTGTACCTGTAGAAGAGGTACTCCAGCCCTTGGTCATCTTCATGGCCCTCTGGACTTGCTGCAACAGGTCCGCATCTTTCTTGCGCTGAGAATCCCAGAGGAGCAGCACTCCAGGTGAGGTCTCACGAGGAAAGGGGTAAAACCCCTTCTCTCAACCTGTTGGCCACACCTTTTTTGTTGTGTCAACTGCACTTCTCAGCTTTGCGACATCTCCAGACTTGCTGAAGGTGCACTCGATCTCACTCTTGTCTATGTCATTGATGAAGATGTTGAAGAGCACCAGTCCCAAGACAGAGCCCTGAGGGACACCACTCATCACCGGCCTTCACCTGGACATAGAGCCATCGTACACAACTGGCTATGTCCATTCAGCCCACTTCTTAACCACTGAATAGTCCATCCATCAAATCCATGTCTCTGTAATTCGGAGAAAAGGATGTCATGTGGGACTGTATTGAAGGCATTACAGAAGTCTTGATAAATGACATCTGTCAGTCTTCCCCTGATGACTGTTGTAGTCACTCCACCACAGAAGGTCACCAGATTGGTCAGGTACAATTGGCCCTCAGTAAAACAGTGCTGTCTTCCTCAGATCACCTCCTTGTCTTTTATGTGCCTTAGCATATCTTTTCGGAAGATCTGCTCCATGACCTTCCCAGGCACAGGTGAGGCTCACCAGTCTGAAGCTCCTCAGAACTTCTTCTCTCCCCTTTTTAAAAATGTGAGTGATGTTTCCCTTTTCTCTGTCACCGGGGACTTCACCTGACTGTCTCGACATTTCAAATATGATGGAGTGTCTTGGCAACAACATCACCCAGTTCCCTCAGGATCCTGGGATGCGTGTCATCAAGTATCATAGACTTATGGCTACTTCGCTTCATCATGTGGTTCAATGGGAAGGCTTCCACTGCCCACACACCCAGCCAGAAAATCAGGGACTTGAGTCAAGTGGGAAGCCTGACTGCCAGTGAATACTGAGGCAAAGAACTCAGAGTACCTCAGCCTTCTCTATCTCCATCGCCACCAATTCACCCTTCTTGATGTGAGGGGGAGTACACTCTACTTGTCCTCTCTTATCTGACCTACGTACTTATAGAATCCCTTCTTGTTATTCTTCTCATCCCTTGCAAAGTCCTGTTCCAGCTTTACTTTGATTTTCCTGATCCAATCCCTGCATATTTGAACAGTATCCCTGTCTGCTCCCCAGGCCACCTGTCCCTGCTCCCATTGGCTGTGCATTTCTTTCTTACTCCTCAGTTTAGGGAGTAGATCCTTGCTCAGCCACACTGGTTTCCAGTCTGCTCTACTTGATTTCTGCACACCAGAATGGAGAGCTCTTGTGCTCCAAGAAAAGTGGCCTTAAAGAGTTGCCATCTCTTGTCAGCCCCTCTGTTCATAAGGACAGTTACCCAGGGGATCTCATTCACCAACTCCTTAAACAGCTGGAATTTTGCTCTCACAAATTTCAGAGTCTTGACTTTGCTCCTCACCACACCACACTTCTTCAATACACAAACTCATCCAGGGCATGGTCACGTCATCCCAGGCTGCCACAATCTTAACTCCTTCAATGAGCTCATCTACACTGGTGAGCACCAGGTCCAGTAACAAATTTGTCAACAAAGTCCCAACCTGAAATCTTTATCAGGACTCTAATCTCTTTTCAAAAAGATAAGCAGAATGAAAGGTGGAACTGCCTCCTCAGAAAGTCAAAAGGGTAGTCCATATTTACCCACTGCTCTGACCAAATGTGCCCATTTATTTCAGGGAAGCGAGACAGCCTCTACACTAGCAATACAATAACCATTACATATGATTTCAGAGGTGCACACACGAACAAAAGCATGGACATTGTGTCTCAATTCCGTGAACTGTTTAGCCCAAATTTTTTTACATGAGTACAGTGTATATTCTATTGATGGTTAAGATGTAGATACTTCAGCACCCTAGTGCTGAGCAATGCAAAACAGCTCTTTTTCATGCATTTTTAATTTTTTTCTTGTCTTGCAACTACAACCGAGGGGTAAAGGTAGCAAGGAGCTGCACAGCCCTCTTGTCTATAGTATGTAAGAGTTCATTTAGACTATATTTAAATTCTGGGACAAGAGTCAACATGTAACTGCTTGTTCACCTGGATTCTATAAAAGACAAAGAAAGGACGGAATGTAAACATCCTGTCCAAAACTGAGTTAGGATGCATCCTGAAATTTACAGTCAGATCTGGGATCCTGAATTTCCCAGTTGAGATCTGAAGACCATCCAGACATATTTAGCTTTTGAATATCACATCTATGGTTCAAATGTTTAGAAGAGGTGTCAGCTGCCTGTCAAAAAAGCCTAGAAACTGGGATCATCTAGTTGACTTGAAACAAAAATAACATGCCCATAATAGAGGATGCTTTTAAAAAACAGCATTTTGTTTTTCATTACACCTACCCCAATGTATGAACACATTATGAGGTTTAAGGCATCCACATACCAAAAAAGTTACAGAAAACATATGTATATTTACAGACCTACTAACTTCCTTGAATTTGAATGAAAGACTTTGCTGTAATTGGCTAACAAATATTTAAAACATATTCTAGAATATAATAGTTACACACATTTTTTAACTTGCAGAATAACAACAGGCAGATTTTTAAAGATATTTATGTAAACCTCACCATCTAAAGGAGAGAGTACACAGAAGGATGTCATAAAAATTTGAATATGTTTTTGTCCCAATTTGTTGAAGTATTGTTATCATTACAATTCACACAATAGTTTCACACACTTTTTCTGATACTATAATGTAGAAGTTGAGTGAAGGAAAATGTCATTTTGTTCCTGCAAGAGATCTAGTACAGGCTGAACTCCTTTGACTACGTATCCCAGAAAATAACTTTTTGGGATTTGCTTGGGGGATGAAGGTATACAATCATATAATAGCAAGTATTGAAGCTGTGTGCATAATACATGTTCAGCCATGACATTGTTCAATGTTTCACACACTGTTTAATCAGCACTCTTTTCTGGCCATGTTCTTCTGCATTTCCATATCCTTCTATATTATCCATCAGACAAAGCTGAACAGAAAATGAGAGCTTAAGAAGCAAAGACAGTGCATAAGCATGCTACTAGAAAGGCATAATAAAGTCTGAAAAAAGGAGGGAGGAATATTGGCTTCACTGCAACTTAAGGAAAAAATGGTGGCAAAGGTAACAGTGATGGGCCTTCTTCCTGTGTGTCCCTGCTGTAAGGATAAAATCACTTCAAGCCTGAAACTCCATAGAGACAGTTGGGAATCACAGAATCATAGAATAAATATCTTGGGTTGGAAGGGACCCAGCAGGATCACTGAGTCCAACTCAGTAAAGTTACAAACACACAAGCACACCTGAGGGACAATATCAGTGATATTTATTTAAAATACTTTTGCTGAGGAAATTTGTTTTGTAAGAAATGCTTTTCAAACAAATTAGCACGGTTATGAAAAAGAAAAGAGAGACACTCAGGAGAAAAAGTTACAAAGAAAGCTTCTGCATATCAACACAATCGCAGTCTTTCGATTTGCAACCCTAGTCTCAGTCCCAACCTTTTCTACCTAATGAATCCCACTGTCCATCTTTAGATATGGTTTGGTCTTGTCATTCTTCACTGAGTAGATGAAACACATTAAGATGTCTTTTCATTCACTGGAATTGTCCTAAAATGGCAGTCAATTATTTCAACAAGCTGCATTTTGTTAATGACTAGCTTTATTCCAACTATTTAATGACATTAGTGTTTTCAGGAATGGTCAGAGAAAGATGACTGGCCATGACAGTAGAAAAAGTACTGACCTCGTAATATGAGTGACAGCTGGCAGTTAAGACTAGGCTCAGACACAAGATCTGAAACCATTTTAAAATTACTAGAATTCTAATGAGACTGTAAATCTTCAGACAGGTTTCCTTATTACCCCTGATGCATTTCAGCATTATCACTTATGCAGGTACTGCTTCTTTTGGGTCAGACTCTCAGTTTCTGAGGAATACTACTTTGGCCTTAAAATTTCAAGCTTCTCTACCCACATAAACTTTTAAAAATTTCTCTTCGTGCTTCTTAATTTTGATATTAGCTCTTCAACAAATTAGTTCTTTAGAGATCTCTTACATTCAGAAAACTATTATTTTACCAAATTTTTTTCCCAGCTTATTTTTCTTTAGATCATGCTTTAAAGCTTGAGATCATAAAGCTATCAGAACTCATTAGGAACAGAAGAGCAGCTATTCTTCATTTCAGTTTTGAAATAAAGCTTAAGCCCTAGTCTATAATCAATTAGAACACAGTGTTTCTAAATGGAAACAATCTAAAAGGTTTAGAGATAAACATAGGACAGCCCCCAGGTTCAAAAATAGTTTGCCATTATTTCCTTCAATTGAGCAATGTCCTTTACTTAAAATTCATGGTAATCTGCTGTTGACATTCTGGTGTTAGAGACATAAACATATAAACTCCACAATTCCAATGACATATTGGTTAGTATCTCTGTTAAGAAAGACTATCTCTTCCAAATAGCATGTAAATCATGTGATTTAGTGGTTTCTATAGTGACAATTTCATCTTTTTTTTTTGAACAGCAAATAGCTGTACACAGTGTTCAAAAGTTATTAGCTGCACTAAAATTGTGGTAACTTCCCTCCAAATTTCCTTCTAAATTAAAAATTATAGTTCTATTTCTTGCACTAAGAAATGCCCAATTTTTGGAGTGATCAACAGTTTCAAGTGTGTAACAACTGAGAAAAACAAGCTAAAATCATGAAAATATAATTTCTTTCAACTTCAGATTGTAAAGAAGTGAATGTTACAAAAGAGCTTATTGCTATCATTAGTTATAGAAGTAAAGGAAGCAAACAGATACTTAACCTGAAAACCTTGAGCGTTCAAAATCGATGATCACACCTAAATATGTTCAAGTAATAAGATTTTTTTAATGTCAGAAAATACACTTATTCTTTATGTTCTGGTTGCAGAGAGGGGGCAGATCTTAGCCATGTGCGGACATGGCAAAGTTGCTATTCTGTACCACGCACTTTATCTCTGGAGGGTGTGGTGTTTGCGTCTGCACTTACTGGAAGTGGGCGATTTTGTCTCCCTCTCTCCATCAGGAAGTTTGTGGGGACCAGCCCCGTGGACACTGTCCTCTGCTGCCACTGCCCATCCCCTTGCCATGCAGGAAGCATCTGCAGGGAACAGAGTGGCAGAGGCAAGCCCAATCCCAGCGGATCCAAGCCGAAAGCAGCCACATCAAAAGGAGCCAAGCAGAGCTGGGTAAAGAGGGGTGGAGCTGTCCAAAGTGGAGGCACTGGTGCTGGAAGCAGCTGTGCAGAATCAAGTCCAGCGTGGCAGTGAAGTGTGACACAGATGATCTAGCTGTCAGGGGCTTGTCCAGCATTGTTTTCCATAGTCTCAGGCTCGGTAACAGGGAGAGCCAGCTGCAGGGAGCACCCACCATCTAATCTTTCTCTAGGGAGACCATGTGGTGCTGAGCAAAGGAACAGCCACCACCTTGTCTTGTCCCAGAGGCCACGCAGACTCAACCTACATGGAGCGCCCACCATCCTGCCTTTGTCCTGCAGCACTAAGTCAAGGTGGTGAACACCTTTTGTTTGCAAAGCACGTTCTCTTTTTGTCTACTTTTGTTATTAATATTGCTGCTGTCATTGTGTGTTTCTTATTCCACTGCTCTTTGCTTTCAGTAAATTGTCATTTCAAGCCACTGCCTCCAGCTTTGACCACCTCTTACTGGAGACAGTGGGGGAAAGGGGAGTGCTGGCTGTCATTAAGCCACCATACTTTCACGTTTACTATTTGGTCTAAACAAGATATACTGTCTTTACTCTCTGTTAGACCCCAGATCCTAAATCTAGGGGTTAAACTCAAGGTTCCATTATTCCGTATTAGCACAAAGGAGAAATCCACACTAGATACTCTCAAGAGGTGAAATTCACACAGAAATTTACTGGCAAAAATATAGAAAATCAAGGAACTTTGGTAAAGGACAAAATACAACATCAAGTTCAATACAAAACACTTATTATAGCATTACTTAGCATTTACTTAGTATTAACTTACCATAAACTTAGCCAATTCAACCTAGATGTCTTTAAAACATTAAGAAGTTACGTTACTCAAAAAGTTCCATGAAAGGATGATTAAGACGAGAGGGACAGAAGAGGTACAGAAAAACACACGTATAGCTACCAGCTCCTGGGCTCCCACCTGCAGCCCCAGAGAAGACAGGGTGCCAAGGGCTGGTCACCTCATGGTCACCTCGTGGTCACCCCTTTTAACTCCTTGGCCCTGCTTCGGCCCACCCCCCCGGGTGGGACTTCCGGTCATCTGGCCAATCAGAGGCTGGGTTGCGCCCCTGTGCAGTGATTGACAGCTCAGGCTGGGGGTGTCTGGGGGCGGAGCAGGGCGCTGCCTCACCTTCCGCAAAGCGCGGCCTGCTCTCCCACCAGACACGCACACCGCCATTCCAAGACGTTTGGAAGCGTCAAACATCCAGTCTCTGACACTGTCTTTGACAAGTGCTACAAAATCAATCCCACCACTGAAATCTTTGTCATACTGTCTACTGTAGTAAAATAGGGTATCCTCTTTATCCCGATTTTCTTTTTTTGTTGTAAAATACCTTCATTTTACCCTTAATTATACATACTAAATAGGAAATCTTAACAAGGAAGTTATTAATTGTACACAAACAGCAGTAATTTTAGGAGCTTCATAACCTTTTGTCAAACACTATTCTTTTCCTCTGATTTCTTCACTCTTTCCTTTTTACTGAAGCATACTGGTTTTGGCTATGAGTTTGATTTGTTTCCTAAAGACTGAGAAAACTTGAAAATAGGCTATTCATTGGTTAGTGTTTTGCAAAAAAATGCAGAGATACGTACTCTCGTGTTTAGAATAAAGCTGTTGCTGAATCCTATGTTTTATATATATATATATGAATCTGTTGTTAAAAACTACTATTAAAATTTGTATCAGTATCTTCAGTTTAAATGTTTACACAGAACCTTTAGAGCAAAACTTTTTGATCTCAGACTGAAACATAAGCTTGGATTCTGAACAGCCATTTTTGCACCCATGTTTCAGGGCCTAAAACTGTGCATATGTCCTTTTGTAAACTTAGTCCTTCACTTTCAAAAACTACAGGCCCACAAATAGCAGCTGTATGTGCTAATTTTGTCTTCTGAAAATAAGGCTGACTAAATACCTCCAAAGTATTACTGAGATTTAGTGATCTTCAAAAGTTTTTTCCCCCTGTATCTTTAATTCAGACACATACACATCAATGTAAATTTGTGGTTTAATTCCATCGTGAATTTGGCCTGAAATATAGATTAGCAAAATTGGAAACAGCTGTGCAAGAAACTACTTTCCTCTTCCATTTATAGTGTTGTATCCCAATATAAACTCCATCATTTTAATATAAAGTGGTACCCCCCACTCTTCTCATCCAGATGTTTATGGATTTTTCACATAATCTTCAGTGAAATTGCCAAAATCAACAAAAAGTCTTAACATGTAAATTCAACATATTGTTTCATGTTCATTATGGCCTTTTCTGCCACAGTGCCAATCCTCATTAGATTTCAGATTTACTTTGGTCGACACTGATACAGAAAAGAACTCTGACTCATCATCCCATTGTAGGCTGGGTTCTTATTTAATTCATTTTTGTCTGATTCATGAACTGCTGAAATTCTAAAAATGGTTCATGAATTGCTTGGGAGATGAGAAAATTAATAATAATGATCCAATTTACTGTACATTGAACTGAACTGATTATCATGCAACATACCGACAGACTTTTTCATGGCAAATGAGTCCTATAGACAGAGGTTTTGTTTCCCTTCATACTGGACATGTCATTATACTGTAAAATAATCATTAAGCTCTTAGGCCAAGATCCAGCAAAGTGCTTAAGCACTTGCTTAATTATAAGTTTAGGCAAACTCCAAAGTGAAACTACAGAAGAATTAAATTATATTCTTTATTATAGTTGTGACAAACTTAAAAGATATATATATGCTTAAGCATTTTGGTGCATCTTTTGTATATCTAAAGATGGGTGGTACTATTTAAGTTCATAACGTAATGACTTTTAGCAGTCTATTGTCATACTTTTATATATGGAAATATATTTTAAAATGTCTGTAGCATACCCCCTGGCAGGTCAGGGGGGTACATTCACCTCCAGCTAATTACAACGACATAATTGCTAATTATCATATTGGAAATAGTTTTAGAAAGCTTGATTTACGTGAAATCCTGAATTTAATGCTGAGGGTCACTGAAGGTTTTATGGCACTAAACCAAAGTTCAGACCTATCAACTATGCTGATCAGGAAGCTGCTTACAAGAAATTAATATGGAATTTCTGAGAACAAGGGTATGTCATCAACACTGTTCCTTTCCATCACTTAGTCACTTCATAAGTCAGGTTTCTGCCTGAATATTTTCCTAAGAGATCATTACACAAAGACTAGATAAATATTATCAAGGCACACAAAACTGTAATATAGGAGAACCGCCAAGAGAACTGACAAAACTTTTTACTGTTCATGAAATATAGGACCTTACTACTGCAGTTTAGCTATTTTTGCACCGGGTAGTACATCTGATATGAAACCTGCTTCTAACGGTGTAAGTTGGGTATTGTCAAGGTGCCTTACTTAATTGGACCCTCAATGGGATCACTGGCATTTCTCTTGGGCAGAAGGACTTCTAAAGCACTCATGAAGCTCAGGACAGATATTTCCTTCATTCTGCAGACAGAAACACAGGGGGTTTTGCTCCCATAATACTAAAGTATTTAAGCATATGTAATTCATAAAATGAGTTTCCTCAAAGGCAATGTGTTGTCTAACACACTAGAATACAGCAAGCTCCATCTGATAGAGGCTCTCAGGGAGGCAGCTTGACTTATCCTGTGACACAGTGCACACCTTAAGGATCCGACTGACCTCTACAGTGAAAGCTGGGTTGTGACATATGATCCAGAATCTTACCTTTTTCATTTGCATAGGAACAGCATTGCTGAGGATAAATGTCCAATTTGAAGACTTGGATCTCACTTCAAATTTGAGAGAAGTGAGATAAAAGTTGTCAGAGATTAGCATAAAAATTTCAGAAAACAATAATTGAAACCAGAATTCCTACGCTGCTTCTGAAGATTGATATCCCATGACAATGAGCTTTGATAAATCACTCTAGCTGAGGATCTATTCTTATGCTCTTTACAGTGTGTGTGTAATAAATCAATATACTGACAGATTTAAGAAAACCTCTCATTCTGCCTTCATTGCACGAAATATCTTTGCAATACAGTTAAATCTTTTTTCAGTACTGGAAATCTTCCACTGAGTGATGTGTACAGAACATTGCTTCCTTCCTCAGTAACACAAATATTCAGAAAAAATTTATTGCTCTCTGTTCAGTTTTATTTAAATTATTTCTTTCCATGGCAGCCAAACCAATCACTTCAAATGCTTTCAGAGTTTCACATTAACACCTCATCTAATATGTAATGATGATATAAAAGTCATTAATTGATGCTTACTTATTTTTATTAAATACAATATAGCGTGTAAAACCTCAGCTCTATGAAAGTGAAATACAAAACCAGGAAAAGATAAGCAATAAAAATGAGACATGAAGTGATGCAATAATAAAAGAGACAAAAACTTAGTTTGGAAAGATCTGTCAGGACTGTTCCAGATAGAACTCAAAAGAATACTGTACACTGCATAAAATAGTATCACTTAAACTCAACATCTAATCTCTATTCTCAACACTAAGTTTACTATTTCACTTCAACTTATGTTTAACTACATTTCAGTGAAACAGGCCCATACACTTTCTTTAACTGTCCTGTTATTTTTCCACATGAAGACCCTACCTTAAAGCAAAATTAAAACTTGAGTTGAATCAGGGAAGATTAGGAAATGTTCCTCTTAAATGCTCTATGATTATAAACTCTTCTTAACAACCAACATGTACAGAAATCTTCTCAGTGTTAAATAATTCATTTTGCAATAGCATCTAGAAGGGTTGGACATACATGAGGAGCCCTGCTCACCATGGACTTCACAAACCGCACAGTGTAAACATGGTCTCTTACACCAAAGAATTAACAAGAATTGCAGGAAACTAACTTGCTCAATTCTTTTTCCACAGATACATACAAAATAAGGAATTTCATGCACTTAGGACTACTCACATTGAGAATTAAACCACAAATTTTAACTAAGGTCAGTCCCAGATATGTATCTATTTTTTTATTTTCCTTTTTGTTGCATGCGATTGCATCGCAACTTGGGTATAGCACCATTGAAAGAACCCAATAACAGCACAAAAAACCCCATGGGCTTCCTCTTCTCCCTGACTGAGGTAGGCATTAGTAAATTTAAGCTGCATTCCTTCAGAATTCCCCAATAGACCATTATTTAAAAAATAAAATAAAGCACAGGAAAAGATAGGGCTATGCTAGAATTAAACTCTGTATATCTTTTCATAGTCTCTTTCAAAAAGAGTCAGAAGTTAGGGCATTTGATTTTTTGAATTAGAGTATTTTGAAAGCAGACTGACTCATAGAACTTCTACTCAGTTGTGCATATTTCTTAATACAAACAGACCATTTTCTGAGGATGCAAAAAACTTCTTGCAAAAAAAAAGCATTCTTTGCACCGCTTTAATAGAGAGAAAATCAAGTAATTAAAAAAAGACAAAATATACATGATAAACAAAATGCTATTCTGCTAGACGAATGATTAAATTGCTTATTTGCTTCTTTGTGAGAATGGTTGCGATACAAAGACAGCCTCACCAAATTAATGCAATATTTTGATAATAGAAAGTATTCAATAATTCACTTACATATTATAATAACTGAACTGAAACTTATCCATTTTGGAAGTGGAGAGAGATCTGCAAGTGTCTGAGGTGAACAGACCTCAGAACATCCTATGAACATCCACCTATCTATTTCCTATGCCTTTATGCATGCAAGTCAAACCAGCTCTGTGTACATGCACAGTTATCCATCATATCCATTATATCTCATGAGTAAGTATATTTTCATGTTTGGGGTCTTTTTCACACCTAAATGTTCTCTTTCAAGTATTACCAGCCTTTCTTGATAATTAAAGGCAAAAAATGAAAAAAAAAAGAGTAAAATTCTTAAGGCAATTATTTAAAGAGAAAGTTCAGATAAGGAGGTTGATAGATCATTTTTTCAACAAAAATAGCTCTATTCTATAGAAAAATAGCTTGAATTTCTCCAGCACTAAAACATTTTTCCATTAAGAATTCTTCCACAGCCACTCAATTTCTCAGGGGAATTTTTGCAAATTCTTTTTAGAATGTTTTAATGATTTTATTTGAATAGTTTCATACTTAATTCCAACCATCAGCTCAAACTGGATCTGCAATTTTTCAGGCCAGAAGTTCACTATTATGGACCTCACTAATTTTTTTTTTCATAGTGATGACATCTGTATTGATCATTGGATGTAGTGCTCAGCAGTTATTATAGTTCCATCTGATATTATCTTCCTTCTGTAAATCTAAGCAGGTTTGGAATAGATAAGCAGAGCAGAGGACTAGACAGATGCCTACTGCTAACTTACCCATAGTAGTTCAAAGAGTGGTATCAATTTTTCCAGTTGGCACTCTATTCTCCACACCAAGAACCACATCTATAGAAAATTATTCAGAACCACTCAAAAAATGTAGACCTTGAAAATGACATTATAATTGCTTGACTTTATCTATTCTTTGTTGACCACAAGATTTCCAGCTCTCAGTATATCGTCAAAGACCAGAGTTGTTCTTTGTCAATGAATGCTTAACAATGAGAAATAGAAAAAGTATAAAACAAAAACAAGCATATGGGCTTTTGTAACTTGTGTTATTTTAATTTAAACTTCTTGATTTATTTAAGTACAGAAAAGAAGACTTATGTTATCACACAAATGCTGTGTTATCTTTTCCCACCAGCATTTATCAAGAATTTAGAAAAATGCTACACAAAGTCTTCAGAGGAGTATTTATAAACAGGGGGAGAACAAATGAATTTAGATAAGACTAATTAATTAAGACACAAGTTAGGCACTCTCTAAAGAAGAGTCAGAATCACAGTTTTGGACCTAGGTGCATTTGTTCTCCTTTTTTTCTTTTTTTTTTTTCCTTTTAATCTGTTGTACAACTTCTACAGTTTAAAAAATATTTTCATGTGATTAATATAACTCTTAATGACTCCAGTGTCCTTAGACAATATTACATGGGGAATTTTTTTTTCCTTTATAGAAATACAATATTTAGAGTGAGCACAAATGATAAGTTAGATGAACTTTCTAGGATGCACACAGAAGAATAGAGTACACAGAAGGACCTGTGCTGTACATTTCCACAATAATATCTACTATTCCATGAAATAAAATGATTGCACGGAGTTCCCAAAGCTTAAACATGCTGAAGAGAACAGGGATTTTAAACAATTTTATAAAATTTTAGATACTCTGAACTTATTTACCAGGTTTTGACTGGGATAACTAGCATAAGAAATGCAACAGAATAATCCCACTTTTACAGGAGTCTCATTCTACTGTTCCATGCAGTATGTCAGTACAACATGAAAAGCTATTTGATTAACCAAGTGCAAGCCTACAACTTGCATTAAATCCTTCTTAGATGACACTCTGAAATTCAGACTAGGTTATTCATTAAATGCAATGTACTTCAACCACATTATAGGAAAACCCTTGGAGGACCAGAAAGATCTGAGCACAATGATAATTGTAGTGGGTTTTTTGTAGCTGGAAATGAAGGTGTAATGAGTGTCTTTACTCTAGTCGTAACAGCAGCACATAAATTCTTATGACAAAAATAAGCATAAATCTTGGATTTTTAGAAGTGTGACAATTGAAAGGGAAAAGAATGGAGATTCTGTAATGGTAGAAGTTACAAAACAGACATCAGCAGAAAAATGCTGCAGTTAGGGTTTTCTTCTCACTATTTATAGGTACTCAAAAATGCCCCAAATTTTTAAATACCTTTGAAATGGGTAAAGGAGAATAACTTATCAACGCATACAAAAAAATTAAGGGTAGGTGTCAAGAAGACCAGACCAGACTCTTTTTGGTGGTGCCCAATGACAGAGAAAAGGCAACAAGCACAAACTGAAACATAGGAATCTGAACATGAGGAAAAATTTCTTTACTTTGCAGCTGATGGAACACTGGAACAGACTGTCCAGTGAGGTTGTGCAATCTCCTCTGGAGATACTCAAAACCGGCCTAGACATGGTCCTGTGCAACCTGCTGTAGCTGAACCTGGCTTTTTTGCACTGGATTATCTTCAGAAGTCCCTCCCAATGCCAGTCATTCTCTGATTATGTGTTTCTCTGAAAAAAGTTCCTTTTGAATTGAAAAAATTACTCTGGTATGTGACAGCAAGTTTATGATGGCAAAGGGAAGCTCCACAGTGGTTTTAAGCTTTCATACCCGTACCTTACATTAAACGTTTAAAATGCAATACTGCATATAAAATATCATATCTTCCAAGAATATATGCTCAGTTAATCACTCCAAAAATATATATACTGAAAGAAGAGATAGACACAGTGCTGTGCTTCAGTTTTTTTTTTTCCTTGAAATGCAGATTATTAATCCAAGCTTTACTTTAAATTAGACCTAAAGTAGTTCTATTTTAAGGATTTTAGATTAACTTCAGAAGATTATGGATAATTACAATTTTATCCAATGCAGGGATGATTTATCCTTAAAATGAAATATTAAAATAGGCATAAACCTGAAAAATTTCATCTGAAATCTCAGGTCAAATTTGCAGAGGCTTTTGGCCACACAAGAATTATTACTGAATATAGTGAAGGCTAGAATCATGACTAGAATGTAGGTTGGTTAGTGATTATTTACCTACTTATATTTTAAATGTTACAGGGTTGAAATTATTAATTAGAATCGAATTAGTAACTATATTACTACAAACCTTTGCTTTATAACTTGGAATCAATAATGAATATTAACTATTGAAGATTCATTATTGAATTAATTATCCATCTAAAATATTTGCAATTCCCTTTTGACAAAATACACTAAGATAAAGCATTTTGGACACACTACAGTGACACTAGTCAAAAGATTTTTGAGGGATGTTTTGTTTGTTTTGCTTAGATATTTAGACAATGGATGTGATTATGATAATCTGACAACTTTGAGAATAAAACTATCCTTTAGCTCAAGTTCTCATAAGGTATCTCTAGCCAAAGGAAAATGTTTTTTTAACTTCTGCTAAAATATTTCTGAACCCATATTTTTGCAGGTATCTTACAACTAATACATGGGCTAAACTTATTTTAAGTGAACTTTCTCACACTGCACCTTAATGTTTTACCTGCTTAAGCATGGATTCATGTTGGATTCACTAAATATTGCTGTAGTCTGACTAAAACAATAATGGACAAAGAGCCTGTTAGCAATTCAGAGGGCATGTCCTTTCATCTCTTTATCAATATCATCTACTGTCTTCTGACCTAACAAGAAGAAAACCTAGAAGTTTCTCTAAGAAAAAGCAAGTTTCAAGTAGTAACTGGTTGAACTGTATTATATATCAAGAAAGAGTTGCTATTTACTGAGCCTGCCCATGTAATTCAGGGAGAAAAAATGACAGGTAAATGTCCCACATGACTTATATCTCAAGTCAGTCTTTTCCTACCAGACAATTTTAAGACTGAGACAGTCTATTTTCACAGGAAATATGACCTTTTAAAGTTACTTGTTTTCCTTTTAAAAATACTTGGTTTCTGATCACTGTTTATGATATTAAAAATTATGACAACCCTTAGTAAATCCTCTTTTTTTCAGATAAAGATGTTATTTTTAAGTTCTTCTTCAAAACATATCTGCTTGGGGAAAGTTTAGACCCAAACTCTTAAACTCGGCGGCAGTGTTAATACGTTCTACAGATTTTTTTTGTGTAGTTCTTACTTTATTTTATATGCTCATGATCCTATTTGCTACTGAACATGAATATCCTCTACATGACAAGAGAATTATGTACAAAAATTCCCTAAACTACAATGTCAATTCCATAAAAATAATTTTAAATCCAAATCTGCAGTTCTAGAGGTAAAGTTGTTTGAAACACACAGAGAATGAAAGCATTCTTCATTCCTAAAATGACAATTTTTACCTAAACCATATCAAATTTGTCACAAGACACAAACTGCTCTTTGTTTTTTGTGAGCTCCCTACTTAAAAAAGCATATAAGTATCAATAAAAAGGCTTTTTAGAAGAATTTAAGGCTAACTGTAGCATTATTTTGTTTTTCAAACATTTGAAAACTTGCATAAATCAAAGATATAATACCTAGTTAATTTGTAAGTTCCTACAGAACTTCTGAAAATATTTTAATATTGTTTCACTGCCTCAGTATTTGCAGTCATAAACATATCTTGATACTGACATAATAGCACATCTTGGATATTTGCATATTGTTCTGGGCCCCCGGCATTAGAAGGACATGGACCTGATGGAGAAAGTCAAGAGGAGGGTCCCAAATATGATCACAGGCCTGGATCTTACAAAGAAGGGACCAGATAGACCTTACAGCAGCTATCCAGTACTTAAAGCTGGAGAGGACAATTTACAAGAGCTTGTAGTGATAAGACAAGGCGGAATGGCTTTAAACCGAAAAAGGTAGGTTTCCCAGAGAAGCTGAGGATGCCCCATCCCTGGGAATGTTCAAGGTCAGGTTGGATGGAGCTCTGAGCAACCTGGTCTAGTGGAAGATGTCCCTGCCCATGACAGGTGTTTGGAACTAGAAGATCTCTAAGTTCCAACTCAAACCAGTCTATGATTCTATCATATAAAGCAATATGAAATCAGAAACATCCTTAGTATACAATACCAGATATATGCCAAATAACCTATTTATGTGGTTAATACACAACCCCATAGTCCCACTGATTGTCAAGCTGTTTTTGTTCAGTCGTTATTTACCAAACTTTACAAAGAAAGAGAACACAAAGTTCATTTCTAATAGCAAGCTGGGGAGAGTTGGAACAATTCTGAAGGTCAAATTTACAATTCAAAGAGATCATGATAAACTGGAAGAGTAATGAGAAATCAAAGAAATGTAACAATTTATATATCTTCATTGCCCCTATTTGAGGAAGAAAAACAACTAATACAAAAATGGAAAAAATACAAGAATGGAAAACTATTTACTAATATTGTAACAAGGTACCATGAAAATAACAGAAAGTATTTCTCACTGAAAATAAAAGTGCAAGATAAAGTGCAAAGGTATTATAAAGGTATCTAAGCAAATCTGTCATGTCAGTTTATGTTTTATCTTCAAGAAACATTCCCAGCATGATGTCATAGGAAACCAGGGTCACTGATCACATTGATAAATGTGCCTTTAGGTAAGTTTTGCTTTCATGTCAATGGGATCCATAATCAGGCCGCTTATAAAAAACACATAATGGCCTTTCATGGGTAATTTCTTAATTTACCTTGTAGGTAAAGCGATGCAGTCTGAATATTTCCAAAAATATATGAAACAATTATTTTAATGCAATACCAGCAAAATATGTTAATAGGTAGATGTAAATGGAATAAATTTAGTTGACTTTTGAACAAAACTTTTAAATACAGAAAATAGAAAACTGCATTTACTATCCACTGCAATTCCTGGTACCAACCACTACATTTTTTTATCAGTTTATCACATTTTTTATTAGCTGAAAGATAAAACTACATTTTCTCCTTCAGTCTGCCTAACCAAGTTTGTATAATTAGGCACTAAAGGTGAAATATAATAAATCTAAATTACTCATACAAGCTTTATTTTATGTATGTCGAAGTCATTTAATGACACAACATGAAGATAAAGTAATATATGAAAATTGTTATGTCACGTGAAGCACATAGGTGTGATGTTTATCTCCATGACCCTTGCACTCTGCTCTATCCTTTTTCTTCTGGTCTATTAGCAGAGAGTGTCAAGAAACTGGCAGGACCATATGTCTTTATGAAGTGGAGGGACGGGATGCTGTGACACAAGACCAAAGAGTAACATTGCTGAGACCGTTTTCAGTGCTAAGGCACCTCAGAAAGACCAGGCTTACACTGTCAGATTTAATCTAAATGAACAAATCCTGATTCCATACATTTGGAAAATAGCACCCCTTACACTTTACTGTATTTCAAACAAGAAAGATTAAAAACCAGAAAGATTAAAAAATGGTGTGTTATGTTTGATACAGAGGAGGCGGTACAGTGCATTTAATGAGTTGATTTGAAGAAGATATTGAGTAGAAGTTGGAGCAATCATCCTCTGAAATCATCTGTATGAAGTAGATGGGCATGATTTTGGTCCATTTACTTGGAAAAATAAAACCTCAAAGAGATAAGGTTATCCATGATTGTATTTTTAAAAATCCACGTGGTGAGTGCCATCTCACAAGATAAATTTTAATGTCATGTATAATTCAGCCACAAAATTGGAAGGGGCAGGAAGATGAATGCATACAAAAGCTCAAATTATCATTGCCTAATATAAAGCTTAGTAACTCAGACTATCTATCCCTGCTTGTTAAATGCTATAATTGTTATTTACTCATTTTGTTGCTTAGCTTGTTTGTTTTTATTGATTTTGTTGTTGAGTATTTTGTTGCATTTTACGCCTATTGTGGTTTGAGTTTATTGTGCATTTTAATGCAAATGTGTTTATAAGAAGTGAATTTGTATTACCATGAGGGTTTTTCTATTTTGATTTTTTTTTTTCTTAATAACTTTACATCTGAAATCTACCCTGCTGCTCAAAGGACCTCCGCAGCACACTGGGCTAAGTGACAAGACTCTACTTGATGAACATACTTCACTGCATCTAAATAATCTACCAGTATAGAAAGATTATGAAAACATAAGTCAGAACAGGTTCTGGGAACGTTAACATTAATGTATATGGATAGTAAGCATTTCACATAGACTCAGGAAAGCACCAAGAATAATTCAGATAGAATCAATAGAATCTGACCCTCTGTAATCTTAAATCCTGTTCTTGAAAAGTTCTCAGTGATGACAAATCTCTGCACTCAAGCTGAATCTGGCACACTGTATGTATTTGAAAGACAAAGAATCTGGCAATTAAGCCGAAGCTGGTTTTTGTCTATCATGTAAAACTATACCAAACTCTTTTTTGCTGGTCTACTTCAAGCATTAACTCTCTTCTTAGTAGGAGTCCTATATGGATTTTCAGAAGAACACAAAGGGTTAATTTCTTTTTTCTCTATGCAGTTTCCAAAATATTAACGTGAACATGTCTGTGAAGACACAGCCTTGAAGATAGATAACATATTTCAAAGTCCTTTGGAAACATGTTGTAATGGACATTTTAAAAATAATTAGGAATCATATTGCCAACATAAAACCAGACAAATATAGATTCTTTGGCAGATCTACATGCATATATCTGCTGGGAGCGATTTGAAAGCTGAAAGTATTATCCTAAAGCCAATTGTCAATCTGCACATAACCAACATGCCTGTATCTACAGAGAATTAAGCATTAACCAGGTCTATTTTTTCACAAAAAACTCACTATTTGTCTTGTGATCTCAAGGTATTACAGTAGAAATAGTACATATAGTACAATATAGTAATAGTACATATTAGAAATGACTAAGAAGTTTCCTTTTCCAAGCATATGTTTGAGAAAAGTATAATATTTTTTTCTTATCAATAGTGTGGATAAATGCAAAATGATTTAAGTTTTAGAATGTGATTTAATTTAGGGTTTCCCTCAGGAAAACTATTTTCCAATGACCTGTTAAGGGTTGGTGCTTGCAGAAATGTAGTAGCTTGGCACTAAGAATTTAGCTGCAGTCATCACTGTGTCTTTTCTTTCCCTCTCCCTTTCCCCAGGGAGTTAGGTGCAAACCATGAACTCACCTTTTCAATGAAATTCATCCTTTACAATGAGAAGGGAGTTCTATCACAGGTTCTTACCTACATTTTTGTGTTGTACCACTGGGTTAATGAAACATGCTTCTGCTAAAACTTCTGCTAAATGGATGAAGTTCATTAACTCACTTATTAAAAGCCGTGCACAAAGAGAAGAATGTGTACTGTGTATTGAATTCAGTTGGCATCCTTAGTTACAATACGGCAAAACCAAAGGTACTTTTTAATGTAGTGAAAATAAATCCAGTCCCTAAGATTTAATGTAGTGTTTTGTAGGCTGTGTGACCATTCTTTAAAAGGTGTACTCTCATTTAAATTTATGCGCTAAATACCTACTATCAACTACACAGTATTTTAAAGTTTTATATTCTTTGTAAGTAGATTTCAATACTAAAATCTGTTATGAATTACTTCTATTTGATTAAATTTTCTTCTGCAGTCTGTCTGTCTCTCCCTAATGTGTCTGATTCAGTAACTGGGAAAGAAGTGTCTTCTATCAATCAATGACAGAAAGTGCTGAATCTGAAAATGCTGACTGAGCACCATGGAGGGCAGTCAGGTTTCTGACAGCAGTCAAGGGAAGTTAAAAAATTTAAATATAAGTGTTAAATGCCTTTTAAAAAGATATTCAAAGATTAATCAGGAAGAAAAAAATCATGTTCAAACAAAAATGCTCATATAAAATCATTGATCTGAGATCGGCATTTACAGAACAAAATAAAAGAATTTTATTACCCCAGCTGAACTTTCTCCAATGACAATGACTAAAATAACAAGGATATGTTTCTTGACTGTCTTCTCAATATTGTACATCAAATAGGATTTTAAACAAACAAGAGTGAGTAAATAAATATATTACAACCATTTAAGAGTTCATTCATGGATGAATGTTCATAGCAGCATGCAACTTCAGTAATCGCTATCTGATATTATAACTAATTTCCATGAATAACAGCAATGCTAGCCATTGCTATGAAACAGTGAATAGTACACACTTTCATTGTCTGTTGATTCATTAGTTTATATGCAAAATATGTGCAGAATTTAATTTGTAATAAATATATGCATATGTATACTAACAGGTTTAATTAGCTGCAGACCTGTACATCCTGTCATGAAAGTATAAAATTATCATTCTAAGAAACAACTGTAATTGGCCTGTTTAGGAGGGGCAAATCCTTTCTGTTCAACCTCATTATTTTCCAGGTCATTAATGAAGTTTTCATTCTTCACATACAGAAATTAACTATGCAAAATAGCAACTGATGCTAGGAATTACACATCTGAATTTTGAACTAAGTTTTTATTTTGTAATAGTGTTTTCTTTATTTTGAGATCCTTGTTTTCAAGCCATATTTCTGAAAATACTGGCTTTATAAAATGTAGGGAGCTCCCCCATCAAAGAAGGATTTGGCAAGACCAAAATTGCACAGGTAGTGCCAACGGAAAAGAGCCATGTAGAAGAATAGGAACTGATTTTCTGTAAAGCCAATTGATTTGATAATTGTAGACCATATTGGCAGACAAATTCAAGATGTCATTTAGCAGTGCTTTTTCAAGGTTAATGAATATGCTTGTCTCTGGCTAGTAAGAACAGCATCACTATGGATCACAATTATCTTCTTACAATCATCTGTTGTTTACATTGCACAGAGCAATGTGCCATTTCGTAGATACTAAACTACCTATTTTATGTTCTGCCCTTTACAAGGGAACTTTTGCATGCACATGGCAAATGGGCTTCACTGAGTTCCTAACATGAAAACTCAAAGTTTTTAAACAAAAATTCTATTTAGGAAGAGAAAGGACCATGGGCCAAAAGCTGGTTAAGAGCTCTGAAGCTGAACTTCCAGAGAAGGCATTATTTTCCCTTGGTTAGTGTCCCATTCAGGATACTTCCAGTCTTTTATACTGGGACTGTGTAGTTCTAATGAAATCATTTTTCATTGGTGAAAGTTTAATTCTATGAATCTCAATCACTAGCTTAAATTTTCAATGTTAATTTTTTAATCAATTAGTTATATTCCATCTACACACTGTTCTGATGGAGTAGTCACTACCAAGTGGCAGAGAGACTTTCAAAACCTGGAAAACATTCTTTAATCATATGTGTACAAGTAACCAGTCATCTTCTTTCCAGTAAAAAAAAAAAACCAAAACCGACCATATTCCTTGAACAAAAATATTCATCAGTTTGTTACCTTTTTTTAGTATATTTGCTCCTAATTTTCTAAGAAATTCATTCATGCTCTTAGGAATCACACTTAAAATCAGAAAAACAGCTTGTTGGAATTAGAAAGAATTTCACTCAGGCTTTCTGCTGAATAGTTTCTAGCATTTTATTTCATAATCACAGGTGTTCATAACAATAAAATTAGGATTATGAAAGAATGGTCTTGCAGACTAGATCTTGCCTTCCAATAAACACTATTGGTATCTTTCTTCTTTCATTACTTATCACAACATATATTCATTATTGCACTGTTTTGAGATATTAGAGACCCATAATATTAAATTGATCAAGATCAAACTCTCAAGTTAATAAAAGTTATAAGATATGACAAAATAAGGAACATGGCTCTTTGTCCATGACCAGAAAATAAGCTAAATTGTATTTTAAAGGAAACTTAGACATTAATGTATTTTTCCTGTTATTACCAATGCCTTTAATGGCTAAGTTTCAAAAAACAACAATAATAACAAAATCTCATAAAATATGTACAGTAAAAATGTAGTAATTCACACTGACTCGAAGTTCCATCACATATTTCTGTATTTTATGATTTTATGCAGTACAGTAGTGAACAAATACCATTAAAAACAATGCATCTTGAAATTTACTTTATTCATTTCTTTGAGAAGTAGAATTTTCTTATGATACTACTTCATAGCATGCTTGTAAATGCTCAACAGCGCATTTGGCAAAAGTAGTATAGTCTAAGTAATGCAAAATTTCATTAAAGTACAGTTACAGTATCTTCATCTAAAATGTAAAAGTATTTATAAGTGTACAGAAATATACAGACTAGTAAGTAATGAATTATGATAAATTTACTTCAGAAAAATAGTAAGATATATATCACTCATGAAAATAATATCAAAACTCACTTACTTTTCATCTTACAGTGGGGAGAACTTGTTCATTCACTTTTAAGAGTGGAGTTTGATCTGTGTGTTCTCTACACTATTCTCAATCTTCCCAACAGAAATGCTATTAATGTAGCTCCTCTTTGCCACTGTGAAACCATTCGTAAAATGAGCACCAAATACCTGAGCATGCCTGCACCTGTCAGAACCAAAACCAGAAGAGCGACTAAAAAGTACTAATAAATACTTGTTGGAGCATAAAAATTAAATATATTTTTCATATAAAAGCTTTTCTGATACTTGAAGAACAGTGTTCTACTAGAGTTTTCTCAGGCAAGGACTGAAATGTAACTCTTCCCCTTCTCCCAAAATTTATTGTTTTCAAGTGGACAGTGATAGGAAACAAAATGGTAGCAAGCAAATAAAATTTTTGTCTAAATGTTTTCAATTTCCCCCCCATCAAATAATGTATTGTCACTGTTATCCAAAGTGCAGAAACTTCCCAATGCAGTGATAACAGATTTTAAGATGAAAGGAGAAATTAGCCTTTCAAAATATTTCCTTTTCTTTTATGTTTGTAAAGTGATAGAAGCTATTTCTTGAAAAAGTTAGGTCAGTATAACTTAGTGATTAACTTCATTATTTTATTTCCCCATCTTTCCTGGGAAGCAACAAGCTATAGCTGCACCCACCTGAAAAAATATCATTGTTGAATTTTCTAGTGTACAACTCAAACAAGCGGCCAAGTATCACGGGCAATTGGATTACTCATTCAGTTAGTCTTATCAATGCAAATGTAACAATGTAAAAAATAGGACAGAAAACAATTTGAATTTGAATGCATTTTTTGGCTAGTAACACAGACTATTTCATATTTACACACCAGTATAATCTTGTGGAAAAGTGAAAATTGCAATGTAATGATCCAGAGGCAAAAGGGGGAATGTGCATGTGCTGATGTAAAACTGAAAGAATGTAGTACCTGGGTATTGATAATAAAAGTTCTTGGCTGAAAAAACAGTCAAGATCCTTAATGAAGCATAAATTAACGATATCATTACATCTGGCTGAAATATTCTTCAAATTTGGGTGAGAGCACTTGAGTTCCAGTACTAGAGTCTGGCATAACTTTTTCTCAATACCTACAGACATTAGGCAGTTCATGTTGAACTGGATTCCAGATGCCGTTCTGAAACTTGATGCCAGAAATAGGTTTTGCTTTAGTTCAGAAACTATTTCAATGATTTGTTCAAAGCTCAAATATCAAAAAAGGCATTTCTTGGTTTGCTGCTTGAACTGTTTTGTCAAAGTATGTAGCTATTAAGTCTAGCGTTGTGCCATTTGAAGATTGTGACTGTGAAAAAACAGCTATTTACATAAATGTATTCAGCCATTTTTATGCAGTTTCATTTTTAACTGCATTGATCGCTATCAGCTCTGCTAGATTGCCTTCTTCTAGTCCAATTAAGTTCAAAAAAATCACTGACTAGACTTTCTCAAAGGAACAAAATTATTGATCATCATATTTCAATACTGGCTGGCCACATCCACTGTAAGAAGCAATTGAAATCTTAACATGTACTTTACTCTTGAAAGTACTGAATATGATAAGAAAAATATCATTACCTACAGCTATCACATGACTGGTGCAAACTGTGCATCTGATCCAATTCCCAATAATATCAATGGCAATGTTTCTGTTGATGTCACTGGCACAAGGTCAGTTCCTGCAGGTGAAAGCTGTGTCCTTCTGTAATCAGTTGAAAACAAAATTAAGTCAGAATATTACACTCTCCTCTCAGGTACCGGTGACTAAAGGAATTTTCTTAAAATACTTCACAATAGGTTCATGGTTTGGTTTTTTTATGTTATAACATCCTCCTTCTGTTAGTGCCATTATTCATGAGAAAAGGTAAACTTTGAAAGTGAAGGACTGCAATTACTTGTCATTATGGCAACCAGGCAAGACTTACAGCAGCACTGTTCTGTGCCTAAATGCCTAATGTGTGTTTTAGGCCAGAAAGAAATGGGTGAGAGAATACTGGTACTGGAAAGCATGAGAAAACTTAAGTCAGTGCACAGACCTTACTTAATGAGGAGTTAGGATGGAGCACAAACATTAAATTATAAAAGTTCTGAGCCCAGGCTTTTAAGGTGGAACATGCTGACTTAAGGAATATGTTACAGTCTTTAGCATTTAGTTCTTCACAACAAATCCACAGTTTATCTAGATGTCCTGGTCATATCTAGTCAAAGCAAAAGGGCTTCCTAAAGAGTGTATGGCAAGCTTCACATCTCAAAATCAAAACCTGAATATTTTTTCTGATATAATTATGAAAAAAATCAAATTTCCTATTTTGAAAATTAAAAAATTCTTTTGCAGTTGCAAAGGATCTCTGCAGGACCTTATTCACGTTTTTGTCCTTTTAAAATTATGATCAGAAGAGAAGATGGACAACTAAAATACTAGATTATTTTCAAATATTTGTTCCCATGGGCATATTTTTTTCCCCCCAGAAAAATAAAAACAATATGCTATTTCTTCATAAAAGAAATTCAAGGGTTGCGGGAAGTACTTTTTTTTAATCATGTCGGCTTTTTATTTTGGTTTGTAGGAGTGGGAAAGCAGTCAAATGAGGAAGAAAGAGCAAAACACCCAAAATAAGGAAATGCATAGATGTAGTTCTATGGATCTCAATTGCCTCTCAGTTTTGCCTTCTGGCAATCTGGTTCGTAGAGTCATACTATTCTTGATCACAGCTTATTTAAGCCCACATTTCCATAAACTACATAAGTATTGCTTTCACTGAGAATCATTACATCCAATACAGACCTTACATTTACGTCTTGTCAGCTTACTGCTTTTTCAGAGACTGCAGCAAGGTCTCTGTCTCTCCAGAGAAAAAAACTCCAGATGTGAATTAATTCCCACAAACATTCATTCTGGAAAAAGTCTGTTCTACTGAAACTGAAAAGCATAGTGCATTTTAGTTGCTCTTATTGTGCAGGTCTGATTAGTAAAGCCATTTTGCCAGCACCTGTCATTCTTGCAAAATTTCAGACCCACTTGTAAGAGTGATGATATATTATATGCTCTTCTATCAAACAGTTGTCCAGCAAGTCAATCAAATATGCAGCAAGTCAATGAGAAGAGCTTCATTTTCAATCATTTACTGCATTTTCACCGTTTGGACAAACAGTAAGACATTTCTAGTCATTCAATATGCAGCCACATTATCAAATCCATTCTTTTTTCCAACAGTGAAGAAAATATCCTTAAAGGTGAAATCTGCAGCAGTGGTAAATTTGACACCATTTTGAAGTAATGCGCTAAACAGCACACTGATCAAAGGTGACGGGGAAACCATTTTATTATTTTATTTTGCAAACCCCCTTCTCCCCACTCGCAAGAGGCAGCACGAATAACCAGTTTGCAACAATGTTCTCAGTTGTTTAAGTAGACCTTCAACAACCTTTCACGGCTATTTCACTTACATGACTTGCATGTGAAAATGACATGCAAATGTCTCCCAGATGTCTTCCTAAGCTTAGGCTAAACTGAGGAAGAGCAGAAGAGAGAAAAGAATAGGTTCATACCTGGCAACTTCTTACTTCTTAGTGCATGGCTTCACTACAAGGTACAGGTACTATGTTGTTTGTTTATAAGTGAAATGTGTAAGTGGACCTTTCTTTTCAAGAGGAACAATCAGAAGATCAATAATAACTTACAAGAAGTTATTCTACTGAGGAGGCATTAAAATAAATTATATAAGTTACAGTAACTTATAGGAGTCATGTCCTTGTTGAATACCCTCCTCTAGTAGGAAAAACACTAGCCCCAAAATCCTTGATAAGATGATGCATGGTTGTTAGGCAATCCTGAGCCCCCAGATTTAAGATCAAAGGCCAGTCCAAGCAAGTGCAACACTCCACACAGACAAATGCATCAATTGGGCATAATGGAAAGAAGGAAAACACGCTGAGAAAAGATACAGGAACTAAAGCAGGAGTCACCCCAAGGCATGAATGCAAACTCCAAGGCAACAGCATTAATCTGCAGTAGATCTTCCGAGCAGCAATCATTGCAATTTAACTAGTGGCTGCTCTGCTATCATGAGGAACTGACAGTATCCAAAGGTTTCATGCAAATGAAAAATAAAGTGGCTCTAGATAGATAGATGGCTTAACCGAGTAGTTACTATACAGTGCTGCTCATCAGAAGCATTTTTAATATTTTGCTACGCAGTATAAGAAATAAATGGGGCATGGGCAATGAAACTTCAAAGGAGGAAAGAGGGTTTTGTAAATGTAGAGAAAAAACATGCATGTTCAAAAAGTTAGGTTAACAAAAGAGATTAGAATCAAGGACTGCATCAACAGATATTGTCACATAAAATATTAATGTTGTTTAAGGGAGAATCAAATTGAATGTGGTTACAGGCTTCAGTGACAGGCAGGACAGCAAATGTTTCCCAGTTATCAAAAAGAAGTGTGAGACAGGAGTAATTAAGGGCTCTGTGCTAGTTTCTCTAGGTTTGCGGCATTGTTAGAGGAATTGTGAAAATGACAGGAGAATTTTAATTTTGGATATAGAGCCACATCTGTAAAACAAATGCAGTTTTTCAGTATAAATGCAGAAAGGAAAGTTAAATATAATCTTAGAGGAAAAAAAATTGTTAACTTAGAAGTGTCATGACCCTGTCCAGACCTTTCCAAACCAATGCAAATCCAGCATGAAGTTGATTTCTGCCATCTTTGGAGTCACTGGCATCACATGCAATAGCAAATGCCAAATAAATGACCGTCAGATATCACAAACATTTATGGAAACAATGGCTACCTTCCTGGTCAGCTTCAGAAACCCGAGACTTCTGAAATTACTCGCATACACCTCTGAAATTTACACTGAAAGCCAGGCCATTTCTTCAAACTCATATCAATCATTTAAACACTAAGGTTGTCACTGAGCTGACCAAAGGACTACAATGACCTGAGAAATAAGCATTTCTCAGTTTGAAGAAGTGTTGAAGTTTCATTGGTTTTGTGATATGTTCTGTTCCTGGAAGAGAGAAAGTGTGGCTGATAGAAGTTTTGTAAGCAGTAACAGAATTTTATAAAAGCCTATATTTCCAACTCAAAGCCTTTATCTTTTGAAAATTGACTCCATCTGATGTATTAGCTGCTGTTTGTGTGCTATTCCTTTACTCGTTGTCAAAAATAAAAATATCCATAACTGATTTTCCTCCAACTAAAACACTGAAATATACTTTAAGAATGATAGAGCTCTTATTGCCACAAACAAAAGTTTAAACACTTTGAATTGTATTCTACAAACTTTGTTTATCCTGAGGAGTATCTTGTAATCTGTGAAGTGAGTGCAGAAAGCTGAAGGATAAAATATTTTCAAATGGGAATACTCACACCAGCAACTCACCGTTATTACAAGTTATATTCTGATTGAATCATTGGTCTACTCATACAGATCTAAGAGCCATTTAGTAGAAAACACAACTCTCAAAAAACTTTGCTGCTATTTTCAGTATATACTACAGAAATATAGTATTACTGTCCCCTACTCTTTTTCCATAAGCTGCTATGGTAACTGAGAATTAGATGACATGAATACACTGTAATTTCTGTTTGTAAAATAAACAGAGGTGAGCAAGGCCTTTAATGAGATTTATACCTTTAACATTTTCAATTTCTCTCTAAATTTTATAGATTATTTTTGCATAGTGCATCCTGAGATTATTTTTTAGAGCTTTATATACATAGAAATATATATATAAGTTTAAAAAACAACACTAATAATAATATTAACAATACTAAATAATAAAACATATACTCTGCATAATACTATGTGGAGAAGCAAGGTCATGTCACAATTCTGAAACAGCTCTCAAGGAGCCATGTGAGTCTTATTCTATCGTGTTTTAGGGAATTGGGAAACTTGTTATGTTTCCCAATATCTGATCATTAGTTTCACCATGCATAATAAACACAGTCATCCATTGCCTTAGGTATTAAAGACAAGAGGGGGAGATGTTTAAGAGAAGAGGAGAACTTCCCTCTGTTCCACACTGCAAAAGCCATTGGAAATTGTATCACTGTTTCACCAGTGCACATTGCAAGATGAAAACAAGATTTTGTCCCTTTCTCCATTCTTCAACATGCTGCAATAAATGATGTACTGCTGCAACAAGGAGAAAGGTGTGACTTCCAAAACAGTCCGCTTGCTGGAGAAGAGCTTAAAAAGCACCACAAAGATCAGAAGCCACTAATTAAACCCTAGCAAACCACAAGGCAGTCAAATCCTCACTGTATATGGCCTGAACAAATGATTGGTGGTAGCTGTGGGTCTCTACAGTAATGGCAGCAAAATACAGGCTCTCGTGAAAAGAAGTACTTGTGTCAGTCCCATATTCACCAGAGACACAAATGGATGACATACCTAGGCAAAACTAATAATCTGAACAACTCAGAAACTCTGTGGCACATGAATTGCCCTTGCCTCAAGGATCCCTTAGGAGAACGGATCCTTGCTACTGGTAGCTTGGCGGAAGAGTGCATGAAAAGTCCTGTGTAATAAAAAGTGGTCTCCCCATACAGTATCTTCTGAAGTGGGGGAAATTACAATTTCTGAGAGACATAGATTGCTTTTTAGAATAGTTAATCCAAGTACCTGGCTAAGGTCTTTCATGGCACTCTGCTTCTGGACAGTCTGGGAGGCAGTCGAGAGATGCATTTAAAAAAAAAATTAAATTTGACTTCACAATATTCTATATGCACATTACTGCTAACATAGCCAGACTAAATAATTTTTAAAAGTTGGTGCACATCATTATTACAGTTAGAAATTTTGTATTACAGTTAAATTTACAGTCCTAAAGAGAGTATTTAGTAAGTAGAACTATACAGTGATGCATAGAAAACAGAAGGAAAAAACAGTATCAGTGTTTTGGAAAATGGTAGCTGTAAATCTGCAGTAAGTCAGGGGCAGATTTTACAAGGGATATTCCTTCTTGGCTAAACCTCCTCCCCTATAAGTAATATTTTGCCTTTTTCACTGAATGTGTATCTTTACCTTCCAAAAGAGAATCTGAAGAATGTTGCCTTTCTGACTGCTGTGATGCAATATAACTAATAATACATATACATAGCAGAATGCATAGTGCTTGATTTTGTAGTTGATAATAAATTTACCTACTTCTGCCGAAGTAATTCCATTTTTAATAGATTAAACAACAGATTAAGGTCATATATTACAAAAAAGATAACATTTATACACACTTCAAAATTCAAAGTAATTTTCTTCAAGCTCATATATTTTTAAGGAAGCTAGTGATGAATAAAGCCATACACATTTTTTTTGCCACTTCCTCAGACTCAGTACTAGTAGACAAATTCACAGCTTCTGATGATATTATTATTATTGTTGCTGTTGTTTTTGTTATATTTTTTAGTATTTTGTTGAGAGTTCAAAAGTCAGGTGCCAAACTCACACTGAGAGAATGTTTCCACTGTTTAACCAAAACAAACCAATACAAACCTCCACATGTAGGAAGTTATGTGTATATGAGACTACTAATATATTATGAATATATATATATACACTCATATAGTCAGTTTTTAGACATTTAATTCCTCTTTTTTTTTTTTTTTCTGGCTAAGACCCAACTAAAACAATAAAGATGTAAGTTTAATTTTCATTCCATTTAATTTTTTTTTCAGAAGGATGCATTAGGTGCTAAATTTAATATTTGTAATTACAAGGATGGAAGGGGAGGAGTTGTCTCAGGAATTGGTTCCCAATCGTTGTGGGTATCATTGGAGTACACAAAGTACACATCACATCACAAATATTAAAGTGCTTTGTGCCAGACGGAGTATGTAAACTAAGCTGAAAGGCAAAGCCTCATCCAGGCAAAGACTCAGCCTTTGAGACAAAGAACATAGCATCAAAATTTCCTTAAATATTCTCAATTATAAAAATTATTGATGCTCTCATTTGAAGTGCCTTGCTTGGAAATTCAGGTATAAAACAGAAGAAAAGTCTTGGTAGACAGAAAAATTTAATTTATAAAAACAACCTCTGCTTAACTTAACTTTCAGATTTTGTAAATAAATTTAGCTATTTAAACTATGTCTCATGTTATGTTGATTCTCCTCTTTCTTAATAAATCCTGCCCCTCAAGGATATCTGTATCCAAAGTACCTGTGCTGTAATGTAGACTATAATAGCCCTCTGTGTTAAGAGGAACAGGGACAGAAATAGATACTGTATGACTAAATGCTGATTGACAGTTCCTTCGCATGCTCAACTCTTTTCAAACAAAACTGCAATAAAAAGACTTTATATCATACTACTCAAGAGATAGTAAAATGTGTAAACAACTGTAACCCTGTGGAAGAAAAAATAGACTTTATTATTATCATGACACACTGAAACATTATTTTTCAAATACATTAACCAGAGATCAAATTATTCAGTGTCTAATGAGAAGGGAAGTGTTCCTTCTCAATTACCCATTAAAATGCTGCTTCTAACAAAAAAAAAATCACATGGAAGACTGTTACTATGTAAATACTTAAAGGAAAATATTTTCATGGCATGTGAGAAAGAAACAAGAGGAAAACAGTAGAGAGACAGTGACTGAAATGTCTGCCAGGTACATATCCAAGACAGCTTAAAAGCCCTTATGAAATGAAACCTAGCTTTTGAAGCTGTCAGAGTTTACCACCTTGATACATTATTGTACAAGTCTGAAGAATTCATTGACAGAAGAACTTTTATAAAGAGCAGCTGAGACACTAGGAAAAGCATAGGGCCTCTCTCACAAAATAATGGTTTATAATCACACACATGATAAAGAAATATATCATCTTAGTGACTGATAGACTCATAAGTGCACAGGCAAGACAACTGGAGCCACCACAACAACTGGCTCTCAAGGCTGGCAAAAGACCTATCAACATTTCTGTCAGAAAAAAGACCATTTACAAATTGGTGCCCCAAGTCTCTCTCACCCCTGCCCTATTTTCTTCCTGTATTTCATTGTCTTGTGTTAAAGCCTAAGAAATAAGCACTAGGTAGAAACTTCCAGCCTATTAGAGAGCTTTAAATGGAGTCTGAAAAAGATCTTAAAACATAAAATAATTTAAATCATTAAAAAGAAGAAAAGAATACTGCTTATTTTTTCATCCATAAGTGACAACATGCTTTTCTTGAGGAGTAAAAGGCCCAAGACTAAATAGAAAAAAAAAACCCAGATAGGTCATGTAACTGGGAATATTATATGGATGCTTTTTAAAAGCTCAAAAAGATCTTCATCAGCAACACTGCAAGACAGTCTCTGAGGCACATATAAATAGAAGGGGAGCCTTTAAGTGCAAAAAGAATGAAACATGCAAAACCGTTCTTAAAAGAAGGTAAGAAAATAATTACAACATTTCCTATGAATGTCCATACAGGTAGAAACAACTGGAGAAATGGGTGAAACAAAACCTTACTAAGGACCATAAAAATTAAATAACAACACGATCCTTTACCAAATTGAAGACAGCTTCCTTGGTACAGAAAACTTTTGGTCTGACCAGATGCAACCACTTATGATCCTAAAGATGGATTAAGCCTGGCATATACTCCTAAGTATAGTTACCAAAGAAAAGAAGAAAAAAAGGGCAATTTCTGAAGCACTTCTATTTGATTTCACTAACATTGTGATTTTTTCCTTGTTTATGATTAGACCCAAAATGTAAATGTTTAACTCATGATGCTTGTCTTGAGAAGTCAATTTTACTGTTACTCAGTAGAAATTATGTTGCCCTCCAGGGAGATGAGAATCGGTAGATAAAGGCTTGGGTCTCTTCTCACTTAAGACCCTAAGCCCTGTTTTGTTGCGGTGTGACCGCCTGTTAAGCCCCTGAAGTCTTGCAAGGGACGCAATCCTCTGAGCGTCCCGGGATTCCTCGGGGAGGCAACCCGGACACCGCACGTGGGTGACTCACGCTTAGGTGAAGTTGCTCCTGCAAGTAATCCGCAAGGCAGACGGCGAGAAGCAAAGAGAGGCGAGAGGGGCTTCCTCCAAGATCTCCTTTATTAGGGGTGTAGGAACGGGGATCCGGGCGGGAGAGCAGCGGAGGAAGAACTCCGAAGCTCCCAGGGTGTGCAGGACCTTATAAGGGAAGGGAAAACTGGGAGGAGTTGAGGGATACAACCAATGGGGAGCCCGGACGGGGGAGGAGTCAGGTCTGAGGGTCCAATTAAAAATACTGAGGGGAGGGTACATTAACTGCAAACCAATGAACAACCGAACTTAACAGAACCTTCTAGACCTCCATTGCCTAGGCAATGAGTCTATTATTAAACATAAGTTAACTTAACCAATGAACTGCTTGGGGATAGAGGGGATTCTAGAAGTGTGGGCAGGTCCCTGGACCTGGGCACGCCCCATCAAACCACGGTATCCTCCTCCTGGCCCGCCTCTAAGGTGGAGCTCTCATCATCAAAGGAGGAGTCCGAGTAAGTGGCAGCTGCTATTTCCAGGGGCGGGACTCCCACACTGTTTTATAACTAAATTTGTGTCAATTAGAAATAATTTATTTAATTTAGTAGCTCATGCCTCTAATACCAACTACTTTTGAAACTGTGACAAGTAGAACACAGTCTCACCTTTTCCCAGTCTACCAGGTTCAGTGGAATTTGAGTTTATGGAAGATATTTGTTAAGAAGTCTGTACACAGAGGGCCAGGAAGTACTCTACAGTCATAAGGGTGAAAGTGTAAACAAATATGGAGCAAGGAAAAGCTAATTATCAACTACTGCCAATTATCCTTCACTATTTTCTCCTATTCTTTATTGTTTGATTTTCCAAATGGTGTTCTCCTGATCAAAGTAGACACCTTTCAACCACGTAAGACATGCACTCAAACCCTAGAACAGTGAATAAAGCATAACGATCTAAAAATTAACTGAAAAATCACACAAAATTCAGACTAAAACTGTGCTTTCACCTATGACATTATTCAAGTTTTAGCTAGATGTACTGGAAAACAAAGTTCCTTTGTACAGTTTAATGACCTGACAATATAATCTCACATAGCCAATCTTGGAGCACATCATCTACTGCTTCTTAAACAATGTAATAGAGCTATCACATATGCAGGTTTTATGAAGAAATGATTCAAACCCTCTCAGAATTGTACTCGGCATTATTTTTCAGAATTACAGCTCACCAAACAGGTCCAAACATGAGCTGCCAACCCTTAGGCTTCCAAAAGGCATGAATCATGTTGTAGAAGAGTTCTCAAGTTGACAGGAAAATTATTCAGTTTGGCAAGTACATAACCTAGTGCATGCACAGTTGGTATGGTGCATCTGGAATATGTAAAATCCTCCTTGTATTTGCATACACCTATTTTAGAGTAGGAAAATTAACACCTCAGATATTCCTGAGTAATTAGGGCTTCAGAAACATTTTTACAGTTTTCTCTACAACAGTCCCAGGACTGTTCTAAATTCTTAGGTAAACAGGAATCTAATCCTGAACTCCTCAATGTGTAATATTGTTTCTGCAAGACAAAAGTAATATTGACAAAGGAAATTAAACTGTTTTCTTTAAATTAAGCTAACAAAGTTGGCTACACAGATGTAAGATCATGTAGATGCACTTCTACTTACTTCTTACCTGAACCCCACATTCAGCCAGGAAGAAGTTGCTTATTTTGAGCAACCAAATGCACCATCACTTCACAGAACTTGGCATTGAAGGAAACATGAAAATTTATTCCACATGGAATGGGACTAAACATGCAGTGCATAGGTGATAAGGCACTGCTGCCAAGTACCAAAAGTAGCCTAGGGATTAAACTTGGGGTGAAAATATGCAAAAATCAACACAAGAAGGCCAATTATAAATGCAAGAAATGATGTTTAATTCCAGTTTAAGCGATAGTCAATCTGGAAGTCACCACATATTCTCTCTAGAGAGGAAAAAAATCTGACCAAAATGAATATAAACATTATTCTCAAGCAGTAAGATAGCAGGTAAGTAATCTTGCAACTGATATTTCAAATTAATTCCTGTGGAAATTGCATAAATCAGGCTATTAATTCAAATATTTATTTCATGTTTGCTGAATATCAATGCATCAAGAAGAGCTTTCAATGAAGGTCTAAATCCTAAAATTTCTCCATTGGTTGGAATTGGTTACATAGGTCAAACACTGTTCAAGTATCCAGGTTTTTCCTCTCTTGAAGAGGCTGACCAGATCCCAATGTCCTGTAGGATACTGCTGATGCAAAGTATACCTAACAGATCAAAACAATGAGGAAAATCATTCAGTGGCCCAGAACCAATTTAGCACTTTTCTTTCCAAAGCACTTTCAACTATGAGAGTGGGGTTGTAGCTTGTACTAGGTGACTCCTCTGGCAGATGTCTGGTCTAAGGTCAGCACAAAACCTCCTTCTTCAGTTTCATTTTTCACTCACTGTGTGTAACAAAAGAAGAGCTAGAGTTAGCATTTTAAGACACTTTTGAAAACATGGTATTGGAAAGAAATCATTAGCACTGATTCAGTGCTTCTTAAAACTAATCTTTTATATAAATGTATATATACACATTTGTTTTCACAGTGAGTGCTTTAATGCTCCGTCTTAAAACTAAGCAAAACCCCAAAACAAAAAAAGCCCAGCACTGATGAGCAATCCTGCAATAACAAATCAGTGTGCACACATGAGGGAAAAACAAATGCAGTTGGGAAACAGATTTCGGTGTCAAGTTTCCCCAAGTGTTGTTATAAATATCAGGAAATTAAAAAATGCTCTTAAAATGCATGAACATTATTTAGGTCTTTAATCTGGAAGGGGCATGATTGATTTTGCAGGGTGGAAACTGCCAACTGTACCAGTGCCTGCAGATGGAAGGGGCCGGCACATAGCTGCCAATTTCAAGGAATATATTTCAACTACTCTCTAAAATGGATTGCAAAAGCTTGTTGTCTTCTGTTTGCTCCTCCAGGCTCATGCTGCACTAAACAGCTTAGGGGGAGAACGACATCAGTCTTTTCCTGAAACAAGAACAAGTCACAGAACATGACTATTTTAGAAATGCCAAAAAATTAAAAACCTAAACCTCTGAAAGCAACGGTGCCACAAGCTGAACAGGAAATAACAGCCAACTCAAATTTAAGTCTTGCTATTTACACAATGGCCATTTTGAACCACAGTGAGAGGAAAACTGACTTTTAAATTTAAAGTTCACTTTTACATCCTTATAAATTATCATACAAGGAAGAACATTTTCTGGAAACACAACTGCGCTGTCTGAAACACATTCTTGAAGTTCCTTTTGCACTGTTAGAAAACAGTAAAATATGAGAAAGAAGAATTAGACTAATTTTTCAAATAAGACCAACTTTAAATACAAATGCTCTTAAATCTCAACTTCCTCACTTTCCTAAACGTCTCAAATTTGAAAATCTGGCTCCTGGTAAAACATTTTGGATGATACAACTTTAGACCATCAGAGGTGATAGTCTCCACAGCTTCTCATACAGCCATTATATCAGTGTAAAGAGAATCACTTTATTTTTTTTTTCCTGAGGTATCAAACTTGGCTTCTTTTGTCCTTTCAGTTGAGTAGGAATGCACATCTCTTCCAAATTTTTGTCTTAGCTCTTCTTCCATACTGAAAAAATACTTTCCAGTGGCAAAGGGAAATTAAGTAGTGCAAAGCCATCATTCTAAGCCATTTTCTACAGCTTTATTCTTTCAAAGATTATCTATTCTCTTTCCTTCTACTTTGCACTGGAAATTGTGCTTATGCCAGCACCTTGTTAAACTGATTGCTGAGTCTTTTCCTCTGGAATTTAGCACCACTACGTCAGGTTAGCAACAGAGGCTGTCTCAAATATCTTGTGTTAAGGACAGATCTGAAAAGTTATCTGGATCATGGAGTAAAGCTGTTTTGCTGGCAGCAAGAATACTAGAATGGATATAAAGTGTCTTGAGGAAAATTGTCTGTAGGACTGCATCACATTAAAGACATTTGAGTGGTATTTTGTCCCACTGGTTCCAGCAGAGGCAGAACATCATCCCTGCTTTAGTTCTACTGGTACAATACACATCTACATATGTGACGTGAAAATAATTCATTCTCCCCCTTCTAAGGATTCTTCCTCTATACTCTTTTTTATTTATTTGCAGATCTCATTTGCAGACACTTGTGCCACTACAGAAAAAAAAATTTCTTGTTCACATTCCTCCCCAGTACATAAGACAAAGCAAGGTGCAAGATAAGCCCTTTACTTTCTTTCTGAAACACTCCTTTCTTGCTCACTGCAGGTTTTTGAGATACACTCTAACATCATTTTTTACATATTTCATACTGCAATGCCATGCTTGATTACATCAATCTATACAAAACAGAAACTGGCAGCCAGTCTCCCAATTTCTGCCAACTGTAAAGGTTAACATGTACGTTGGCATAATGTGGGTGTGTAAATAAGGGAATTTGTGTAGTCCTTTATTTAGCAATGTAAGAAAACATATTTCAGGTCGGAGATGAATAGTTTTCCTTCCCTCCAGGTGTCTATTTTCTATTTTGGAAATTTCAAGGAAGGGATTAAACAGGCACAAGCACTACTTAGCAACAAAACACTAAGGAACCATACTGTGTGTACTATAACTTCATTTCATAAGACTATCATCACAAACTGCCAGTATTTCATCACTGCCAAGATGTCTTTGGAGAGAGACAGGAGAAGTCAAGGAAGTGGCTCTCAAGACACCCCCAATAAGCTCTCTGCCATCACTCAAGCCTCCCATAAGGCAAGTTCACCATTCCCAAGGATAATTAACAAATTTACTTCTAGACCAACAACCTTTAAGAAAAAAAATATTTGCCCAATCAAGCAGATTTGTGGTTTCAATTTTGCACCTTTAGAAGTTCTTATTATTGAACAAGTAAAGACATAAATCAGCAACTGTCTTATACAAAAACTGTCAGTGTAAAATAAAGTTACATGTGTTTTTATATTTGTAAACTAAGTATTTTCTAATCTGGTGCAGTAATCCAGAGTAAATTAATATAAGGTAACTGATATTTCACTTGATATTTTATTTTGGAATTGCACAAAATAACCAAACCATTTGGCATGAATAAGCAGTCATATAACAGTAAAGATAAAAAGGAATTATTTATATACCTGTGCCTGTTTGTTCTGAAGCTTGGTTGTGTAGCAATTTGTGGTGATGACTAATAAACAAAACATTCAAATAAAGATCCACAAATTTTAAGCAACAGCAGTACCGTATTTGCCATCCTTCTATATGTACTTTACTGTCTTCCATGAATTGTAAACTACAGCAATGCATTCCTTTGCTAAAATATTAGAAAAGAAAAAAATTACAAGTCATATGAAATGCAGGCAGTAGTCAGAAGGTAAGTGCTTTCAAAGGTCCTATGCTCCTTAGTCTCCAGGATAAGATGTAAGAACAGAAGGGAAAATTTAAAAGTGTGCAGCACTCATTAGAGGTGGCATGAAGGTGATCACACCTTTAAAGCTGACTGTCTAATGGCTTAAACATTGAAGGAACACTAGTCCAAAAGAAAGTCAGTGCCTATATACTCAGCAAAGTACTTGCAACAAATGACATCTCTTATGCATAATCACCTCTGCTTAAATACAGAACATTAGTTCGAGACTCTCCCTATCAAGAATCAAAAGCCTGGAGAAACAGAAAATGCTAAATTGAAGCTTCATAGAAAAGTCCTACCTACATCTACAGCTCCACCTTTAAGAAAACATGACTAAGCAAAAATAAGTTTTCTGTTTAATAAGCTATGAATCCATTGACATTATTTTTGTGCTGTTTTGCTGTTGTGATTGTAACATAAGAGTCAAACAGTAAAAAGTATATATTCTTAAAGAAAATATGATGAGCACAAAAGAAACCTGTATCACTTTAAAATGTATAACCTGTAGCTGCATATCTCTAATACTACTGATACAAGCTGCACACACACCCTTACAAAGTGAAATGTATTTGAGTTCAGTGTACTTGCAACTGTCTTGAAAAAAAGGGTAGAATTTGTACAATGCAATTACAGAATCAAAGAAGTAGAGCAATAGTAAATGTGGGAGACTTTCACTCGAAAATGTTGGATGAATGTTATGAAGTATTCTCCAAACAAAATGGCTAGTTGGAGATTTTGAATTGAAAGTATGAATTATATGGTTTAGGTGTGTTGCTGCAAGAGCATAGATCATTTTTCTTATATTCTGAAGTGCAATGCCAAAGAAAAAAGATTTTCTAATGTGACTAATAAAAGCAAAGGCTGAAGTGCAACAGGAAGAATTATGATTAGAAAAAAAAGAAAATATTTGCAATGGGATTCCTAGAGCCACTTATTGAAGAACTACTTAAGAACTACTTATTGAAGACACTTGTAAGTCCAAACAACAATATTCCAGTATGCTTACATTGGGCCAGAGCAAAAAAAACATTTAGATTGAAGGTTCTAGTGATAAGAAAACATGAGAAAATGCCACCATCTGATCAACACTTAATTAATTTCAGTAAATATGAACCTATTTTAGTATGTCAGAATATTAATATACTGCAATTATTTTTCTTCTTTAGGGTAAGACTAATTTCTTGAGGAGAAATTATGCTCATCTTTACATATATTACTGCAAAATTAATAATGAAAACCTACATCAGAGATTAAGCTAGCATGTGTTAAACGTTCTTAAAAATGTTTAAGAATTATTATCTTTTCTGTTGTGAATATAAGTAGATAGACAGACTAAACCTTTTTATGCTAGGAAAGTCAGTTAACTAAATGGCATTTGTAAAGATCAGCTCAGAAACTGCAAGTACTGCAACTGCATATTTGCACAGTGCATACCAGAGTGGACCCTAATATCACCTGCAGCCTCTAAACACTACTGTAATATTGCTCTTTAATAGTAATAACAACAACATTCATCTTATTGGACACAGCAGTTCCTATTTTTGTATTCACAGTAAAGCTTCAAAAATTTTCAAGGCACTTTCAGCGGTACTTTTTCTTAAAGATAAAAAAAAATCCCAAGTGTTTAACTATAATCACTATTGGGAAAATACATTAGTAATGTACACTTTAGAGCACTTCTGAAAAGCTACACTCCTAATACCAGGTAAATGATATATGTTTTAGAAACACTTATGAATGCCTATTCACTTATTAGTCTGGCATGGCCTCAAAACAGTATTGGCTAAACAATAGTGCTTCCGTCATGGTTTTGTGTATGGTCGATGAAGTAAACAATATGCATTTTTTCAAAATGCTTGAATGCGTGCTTACATAGCAGTTTATTCAGATCCATTATGGACATCCAAGTAAATAAATGTTCTAAAGTCCACAACTATATATTTTGTAAATACAGTGCTGCTAGTTTCTACAGAATAAATAATAGGCACTATAACAATACCAAAAGCACAGGGGTTTATCCAACAATGTACTTCACCACAGAACAGATTTCACAACTTCTCGCTGGCATTTTCCCCTGCCCCACATCATTTCTTTGTTTTGTTTTTAAAGAAAGGTGCTAAAGGGGAGAACATTACCTTTCAAGAAGCTGTTACTTTTTGAGAATACACAACCATTATGAGAAATAATAACATGAAAGGGATTATTTTTTTCTTGAGAATCCCTGTAAAACTGTAGGCCCTTTTTCAATCTCACTGCCTTACTCTGACCACCAGCTGGCTTAGATGAGTTCTGCAGTTTAGAGCTGCAGTTTTACATTAATGACATTTGCTGCTCTGAGTAATTGCTCAGTAAACATTCATGAAGGATTTTGTATCTGAGTACAAATACCAGAGGAGAGCAAGTTCTTTAATAATCTGATACATAGCTATATGTGGGTGAGAGCTTGCCTTTTGCAGCCATCCTGAAACCTCTTTAACCTTTATTCTTCTTTCATTCATTTTTTTAGGAGTGCTAACAGGACGAATGATACCCTCGGAACAAAACAAATAACTACTAATGAGAATTGCAAATAGATAAAGGGATAAGATTAGGATCTCATATCTCTTTTGTAAGAAGCTGGGAGCCATTAAAGGAGGGCAAAAAACTGATTTTGGCTACAATCTGTGTCGCAGTGACAAAAAAAATCCCAATTCATTCTTCACAGGCCTTGAAGTGAATAAATGATACGGGCAGAGACGAACAAAAAAAAGGGAGAGAGCCTGATCAAGAAGGGTTCTTCAGCAAAAGCCCAAGACAGTAAATTAGATTTTCTTGAATGTGTCAGGATATCCCACAGATATTTAAGATAGACTTTAAATAGTCAGAGTAGACAAACTAAGGCTTTTGACTTTTCGATGAGCTTTCCTTCCACATGGAGCCCTAAAATGATGATTTTCCAGAACCCAAGGCAAACTAGTTTTGAAGAACAAAAAAAAGTCTTAACCTCTCAGAGATTGCAGAGGATTCTATATTCCAAGCAGCCTGTAAATTTGCAGCAGTCTGATGATATATGTACATGACACCCTTGCAAGTATTGAAATTAAATTAAAAATAATGAACTACTTAAAGTCTATTCATGGATATTCCTGACAGAATCTACGTGGGTTTGGGAGAAAGGAAAATTTGCAAAATTCATAATTCACTTAGGAACAGTTTGCTCAGTGTATGACCCATTTAAATGTTTTAAAATGTACATTTTTTACCAGTTTTACTCTTTTTTAGTCTTCAAAGAGCCATTAAAATCACTTTTTAAAGGTCCAACAAAAGAGCTAAATGAATGCAGAAGTGACACCCCTGATTTCAGAAAGGCTATGTACTCACCAGTGTACAAAAGCCTGAGTATAATGACTTCAGTCTCGTTTCCAGGAGTGCTAAGGTAGGAAGGATTACAGACTAACTGGTTTTATGATACATGAACATTCTATTTCATCAATTCCATAATGTCTTTTCTTGATGCTCTGTTGGGAAATACAACACAAAACTTACTTTGTTAACACTAGATTTGTTACTATAATCCGCATTTTATAAGTATGGGAGAAGGATATTTAAGAGTGTTAGAAACAGTAGAATATTCTAGGAAGTTTTCAGAACAAAATAAAAACATTAAATTAGTCCATAAATTTATCTTTAATGCAGCAAGAAATTGATATGTGTCTATCTTTTTAATTACTGTATTATTTTTCCCATTTAATTTATCTAATTTCTTTTTGGGATCTTATCAAGGTATATAAATAGCTGGCTGAAAAGTGCAAAGCAGACAAAGCCAGGCTCTTTTCAGCGGTGCCCTGTGACAGAACAAGAGGCAGTGAGCACAAACTGAGGGAGTGCCTCTGATCAGGGAACACTTTTTAATTCTGAGGACGGCTGAGGTTGCTCGAGGAAATTATGGACTCTTCCTTTTTAGAGCTATTCAAAGGCTGTGGGGACATGGTCCTGGGCAACCAGCTCTAGGTGGGCCTGCGTGAACTGCGTTGGACTAGATGATTTCCAGTGCTCCTCCCAGCCTACCCCATTCTGAGATTCTGTAAAAGCTATTTATTCCAACTGATTTGTTTTAAATTGTTCATTCCTGTTGCAAAGTCACATAATTTTCATACAAATTGTGTGTCACATAATTTTTTATGGATAATGTTTTAATCCACAAGGAAATAAAATTCTTTCTCAGTTCTTTTATTTTTTGGTATGATATAAAGAGATAAACTTAATGGCAATGGATTCCCCATCCCTGAAAAAAAACTACTAATGTTATTTTTCTGTAGTTTTTTTCAAATTCTGAAATTTACCTTGAATTTTGGTAATTGTATCAGACAATGAATGACTGAGATCTACTATACAATCCCTCATGAGAGATTTTTCATCCTCAATTTTATTAAATAGGACTATTAGTAGTATTTCATTTGGATCAGTGTAAAATTTTATAATACAAAAATTAATCAGGAATAGTTAATTTTAAATATACTCATTCCTATACCACTAAAACCAAATTGTGATCTGATTGGCACTTAATTTTAAACAACTGCTCAATGTTTTGTCTTACTGATGTTTTCACAAGTCTTTTGGTTCCATGAAACCACTAAGGTATTTTTTAAAGTGGTTGCATTATCTACTATCATGAGAGAAGTAAAGTTATAGTCCTGTTTTGATGTATTGTAAAACTGGAAGTGTAATCACTGCATCTGCACTGTGGGCTGTATAAGAGGAGATACTACTCATTGAATCATAGACTAAAATCATAGAACATCCTGAGTTGGAAGGGACCCATAAGCATCATCAAAGTCCAGCTCCTGGCCCTGCACAGAACCACCCCAAGAATCACACCCTGTGTCTCAGAGAGTTGTCCAAACACTTCTTGAACAGGCTTGGTTAACCTAGTGCAGTGAGCTGGCAGCCATACATTTATTCTGCTTTGCTTTAAGGATTAGGAAGTTAGTTAGAGAAGAAAAATGAACATGCAAATTTTTTGCAACTTCAACCTAATGTACATTACCTACACCATGATGAAAATTCTTTACAATGTACTAATTTCACTGCGTAGAGAAAGAGATGAGATGAGATGAGATGAGATGAGATGAGATGAGATGAGATGAGATGAGATGAGATGAGATGAGATGAGATGAGATGAGATGAGATGAGAGTCGATGTTAAGACTTTTCTTGCTGGCTATGACTTCTCTCAACATAAGTTTACCATCCAGCAGAAAAAAGTACATTTACTTTGTAGTAATGATGTAGTCACAGAAGAATCCTCAAATTTTTTATCTCTTTCCCTCTGCAAAACAAAAGCAAAGTCTTCTTCAAAGATAAACCAGAGTCCTCCTAAAAGATTTTACAATCACTTGATTCCTGATAATACTGTCTCTAGTTTCTATCAGAAAAGGCTCTCCTGCCCTTCCACAGGTGTTTCTCATCTCTCCATATAGAAAGACACTGTAGTAAAATGTTCATCAGATATAAATTAAACACCCTTTTGAGTCATCTGTGCTGCATACAAGCAATAACAAGCAAGTTACTGAAAATTAACTAGTTAGGTTTGAAGAAAATGCATTGTTTTTAAAAAATAGTGGGAAATTTCTTCCCTTTTGTTTTTTAAAATTGGTAATAAATGTAACACATGGACTTCAGAAGTAAACATTTTCAATTGCTCATACCTGGCCAAAAAGCAGATTGGTCTTTGTATTTTGTACTTTTTGACCGTGTTTAATAAAAAGATATCCAAGGGATGGGATTTAATGTAATTTGAGAAGTTTTTTCTTTTATTTTCCTATTAGGGTTTGAAAACGTTGCTGTTGTCAGATGAACTAAAGTCTGCCTTCACCACCCCCTCCCCCTGTGCAGAACTAGAAATCCAAAAATTACTTGTCTTTTAAGAATAACTGTAAGAGGCTATAGTTAAGACATTTAATAATCTTTTAAAATGTTTTCCTATAATTCATCTTGAATGTTTATTCACCAGTTTTTCCACCAGTTTTTTTCTATTTTCTTGTCATACGACAGCTTATTAGTGGTTCAGAAACCATATTTTAAGGATAATGGGAACACTTCTACTGACATGCAGTTATATTAAAGATTTTATTAAGTATTTATATATTTATCTATTTATTGAGCATTTTTTTAAACACCTGGAGTGCTTATCCAAGCGAAATTTCAAGTAAAGTCATGTAGCGTATCTACTGGTATTTAAAAAATACATATGGTAAAAGATGTAAGAGATGACATAAATTAAAAGACATAAAGTAAGAGACATAAGAGAAACCACCGCGAGAACATAATGTTTCTTTAAGGCATATCATCTATTACTGAAGATAACAAAATATTAGCAGTAAACTGTTTTATTACAGCTATAATATGTGGCAACAAAACCACAGTAGAGGAAGAAACACAGACCTGAAAGTTAAAAAGATCAATAGATAAGCAGAATGTTACATGATAGCTGAAATGAGATCCTCTGAGAAATTAATTCTGTGCCATAATATGCCAGCAAACCTATGTGATTTGAGACTAACTTTAATTTAAGTTTGGACTCAAGATGTACAAACTGCAAAATGCTGGTAAGCAGAAAATAACAGTACCATCCTTAGACTTGGCTGCTGATTTGAGAGGTATCTTACAAAATCTCCTCTTCCTCCACAGACTTCTTCCCACTGTCAGAGACAAAATAAATATAACAAAGAGTATTTCCTGTTGTGATATAGAACATTACCTACTCTGGACATCTCTCTTTTCTCCCTCAGCTTTTAGCGAACAGCAAAAAATACATAAATTTTAAAAATCATGTCTTTTTTAGGAGTGGCCACCAATCTTACACAGGCATAATCACAAACACTTTAGGTAGGATTTTATTTGTATCTATTAAATCAATCCCATACAAGAGGAAAAAGAAGAAAAAAAAAACCTAAAAAACCCCAAGAAAACCCAGCAAAACAAAACAGCAAAACAAAACAACCAAACAAGCCCTGAGTCTGAGTCTGAACATATGGTTTTCAGATGTCATTTACCACACACTTGCTTTTTTGTATTTTGCTTTAGTAATTCCAGCATTACACTTCTTGCCATATGTACAAACATCTCTGGTCAAATTTTAAGGTGTTCAAAAAGCAGAGCAAGGGACCACTTTATTCTGTTTTGCAGACGTGGTATATCTGATATACCTCTGATGCAGAGTCACTGGAGACATGACTGATCCATTTCTGCGCAATAAATGCAGTGCACATCAGTCTTGCTGTGCATACAAACACGTTTTCTCTGGTTTCCCAGAAAAGCGAAACACTGCTTTGGAAAGGTAAAATGATGGCTAGTATGTTAGTCTGAGAAACTGAGATCATAATTTGTAGTACACAAACATATGGATAAGAGTGCAAAACTGAAAGCTAGAAAAGAATATTTAGGAGTCAATACCTCAGAATACCAAGCTATTAAAGAAAAGAGAAAGTTAGCTGAAACTTGATTTTGGTCTTTCCAGTCGGAAAATGTGCTCACATTCCGATAATTCAGATAAGCAGTCAAAATTACCTATCCAGGAACAGTACAATTTAGAAATCAAAGTAAGACCCTTCTATTAAATGAATTGATTTCATGTTATGCAATGCAATTGAACTTTTCTGTTTCAGAATATGAAGGGGATTCAAATATTCAAAAGTTGTAAGACAATGTTTTGTGTATACTTAGATTTCTGTTTATTCTTCCTTTGAAACCCTTCTCAAAATCTTACTGTTTCAACATATTCTTTATTTTCTTTCCATTGACTTACTGTATAGACAGATATTCCTCCTTGCTCCTTTTCTCTGCCTTTCCCAAGTGCAGAAGCACTGTTGGAAAGAAAGGCAAAAAGGGAAAGCTGTTAACAACAGCTGACTTTGCCCTAGTCTTGGCCTTTACGTAAAATTAGTGCAACATTGCACCTCAGATAAGAGCAATACATTTGAGCAGGGTCTGACTGACAACGCTACCTCTAGTTACGCCTGTGAGTGGCCTTAACACACCTGAGTGCATCACCGCATTTGTGCTTTGGTCCTTAAAGCATGAGAGCCTTTCCTCTTTCAAATTCTTTAGGCCACCCTTGTGAGAACAGCAACAGGCTTTGAGAGAGTAGGCACGCAAAAGGGAAGATCACTTAGTTTAGAACCTGCTTGTTGAAATTAGGAAAAACTTGTCAAAGATTCACTTGGAAGAAAAGATCATAGTTGCACTCATTGGGTAAGATCTGCATTGTTGCACAAAATACAGCATGGGAACCTCTTAGATATATAAGTGATAATTCATGAAACATTGAATGAGCTCTCTGACTCGCACAAGTAGGCAAAGAACTGACACTAAGATATAACTGCTTTTCTGCTCTTTCCTAGATGTTTGATAGCTATCCCTCCTCTGAGATAGCCATCCATCACAGTCAGCAAAAGCCATGCTGCTCTCAGCAACTTCAAATCACAGCCTGGCATCTTAGTGCAAACCCAGTCTCAGAAGGTGTTTAAATTAAGTAAATTGGGGCAGCTGGGCCATAGCCATGTATTCTCTTTTGTCTTCTGTTACAAAAATTATAACCTTGGCTAAATGAATGAGCTGGCAACAGAAAAATAGCTACAGAAAGACTCAGTAAATGTAATTTGCTAGATACCCTAAGCCTACCTCAGGATATTTTTTCATTTTGGTTCACAGACTGTTCAAACTTTTAAAAGAACATATTTTTAATTGATGAGAATATGAATCTTATGCCAGCATGCAAGTACATCCAGTAGTGCCAAATAGAGTGCTAGCATTCTGAAACTTTCAGACTTTGCTATTGTTATCACTCAGCAGCAGCTGCATTTGGTCTGATCTGTCCACAAAAAACAGCTAAAAAGGGTTGTTGATTTTTTTCCTAGATTAGATGCCCTTTTCTTCCACCCGTAGTCTTCACAATTAAAACAACATGAGGTCCTCTTATTTACTATGAAGAATCATGAAGGTATCATCTTTCATATAGGAATTTACGCATGGGGAGATGCTTTCTCTATTGTCCCTCAAATAAAGTTCTCACAACTTTTGAATGACACAGGCAGAACTACAAACAATATCTTAATGTTTTCTTAAACAAAGTATGGCTAGGTCTAAAGAAAATTTATTACTAGAGCAGCAATAAACAAAATAAAATATTATATATTTTCTTCTTTCTAACAAATTTACATAAAGTTAAGTGAAATCTAATTTGCCCTTTCTGTAGTGCTGAATTGATTGGATGATGGTAAAACTTCCCAAAGGATGAAACCATTCCTATTCACATGCTGATTATTCTGACAGGATTATATTGACAGTGCACGTATATATTAACACACAAACTCCTGTCATTTCTATTAATTCAATGTGGAAAAGATATTTTTAGCAGAGACTCAGATTTCATGTTTATAACTTGACAAATTAGTTTAGTGCTGCTGTGGAGATAGAATCAAACTGCTGTGTTTACACTATGTTGCCTCTTCAACTCTGACTATATAAAAACAGTATTTACTAAAGGAAATGGAAATTCACTTTAGACATGAATGCTCTGCTCAAGTAAAAGTTCTGGAATTTAAGAAGCACTTAGTTGCTGCATTAGGCCATTTAGGATGTTTCAGCGTCTCAATTGACTGTAATACCAATCTGCTCAAGTGCCCTGTTAATGACCTTCCATCTCACAGCAAGCTCAGGAATTCAGTGTTTACACTTTTCTTTTTTTCTTTAACTATACCATGAACAGACTGAAGGGCAGATCCTTCTTTCTCTCACTACTGTGGCAAAAAGATGTAAATTGTTATCACGTCAAACAAAAAAACTCTAACCTTCCTGCCTCTTAATGAAAATTATCATTGACAAAAATTAGGAAAAGGGAATCACTTCAAACAGGCTGTTAAAAATAAAGAAACATAGAGTTTTAAATGTTGATTCTAAATTTTTTTAAATTGTATACATTTACTCCCATGTTGCAGCATGAAACACTCTTAGTTATGAGTTATTGTTCTAAATGAATACCTACAACACAGTAATATGCATCTAGACTGAGAACACCACTACCATTTCTCAAAACACTCCCTAGAATTTTAATATAACTAGTAAGCAATGTAAGATATATATACGGAGAGAGGACTGGATCTGTGCCATTGATCTAGCTTCATTGCAGTCAAAAATATGAGTCATTTTCACAAACTTAATATAAGATCCGGAATATCTGCTATGTTAGCAAACCTGAATACTTAATCATCTACCCTGCCATGTCTTCACTTCACCAAATGGACTAAGAACATGAGAAAACCTCCTTGAGTGATATCACTAGCACTTGTCTGCATTATTTACATTTTATTGTGGCAGACTAGTAAAAATTTGAGTTACAGTATTTTGGAAAATACTAAAGCCAAACTCCATTTTTTCATTTTTCTTCACAACCCTAAAAATAAGACTACCTACAAAGACTTACTTACTTTTGCACTCTTTTTTCCACCAAAAAGCAACAGGATCCTTTGTGATTTCTTATCTATATATGTTTTCTAAATTATCGTGAAAAAACTATTGACAAAAAAAAATTATGTGATGCTCTCAAATGATTCTAAAAGCTGAACACTAATTATGGGAGCAATAAAGAATGTAGAAAGTAGTTGCTCCCCCACTCCCCCCAGCAGAAATTTGAGAATGTGAAACTCTTGGCTTGCTTTTAGAATTCTGGTTTTGCATATCCAGGAAAGTAATTGATGCCTCTGAAAAACACAAATTCTTTTAGGACATCCATTCTTAAAAACCTCAGACTATGGGAACAGTACCTGTTCTAGGATAACAGCTATCACCAGTTCTTCACATGCAATTATGGATGGGTTAGTGCTTTTAGTATGCTGCAACCTGACAATCAGACATATGTGAGCACACAGTTAGAGCCTAAAATTATGGCTGCTAAATAAACATGGTTCAGTTTAATTTTTCACCTCATTCATACCATAGATCACATCAGCCAATATGTCTAGTTAAATGCTTGGTCTCTTAATAATGTTACATAGCAAATACCATCATTGAAGTTTGTGGGAATTACATGGCTACAATCTCTCTTTACACTCCTCATACTGCAGTCTGACTGGAATGGGAATTACTGGGTCTGTGTACTGATCCTATCAGGAAGAACATGCAGAAAGACTTAGTTAAAACTACCTAACATTTAAAACACTCCAGTTAAATCAGTTTTCATTTTTTAAAATGCTATTTTCAGGAAAATATTCTCTTTTTTTTTAGTGTTTAATGCACATTTCTTTAAATTTGCTGTGGAGAAGAGTATCTATCAGATATTAATACCTCTTATTTCCCAGTTAGTTCATTGAGCCTTCATAAGTCCTCATTTTTAGCCCATTAACAGATCCTAAGGAATAATCTTGTATAGCTTTTCTCATGCTATATTTTTTCCTGTCTTTACAGAAATACATTTCCAAAGTGTAGGAAAATGTAAATTAGGTACCCTTGCCCACTAATGATGAATCCTCAAGGCAAGGTAAGAAAATAAAGCATCTGCACTTGAGACATCTAAGTACTGCTTTTACAAGGGGAAATTCCATTTCAATAAACACGAAGTACCTAACCAGATTCAGTCACCTTGGTTTTAGTATTATTGCCACACCTACAAAGATGGGGTTCCATTTCAGGCACAGAACACAGTGAACAAAACAGACTTGCAAACCAATTAAAATAGAAGCATTTAGCAAACCCCTGCAAAAGCAGAGATCTGCATAGAAGTAAATTTTCAAGTAAATGCATTGAATCTCTGGCCATTTCTGAGAGTGCTACACAAAGAGCACCATTTTCTGGGCATGGCAGAGGTTAAACCAGCTTTACAAAAGCCTGGGATGCCAGCTGTGTACTCTGGAGCACCAGCTACTGGCATCAAGTATTTTGCTGTTCACAGAAATAGCACTCAAAGGTGTATCTAATTGAATCTTCTAAATTGCACTGAAGAAACAGACAGAACTGGCAGATTTGCTTGTGCAATTTCTTGGCACAGAGAGCCAAGAGCAAGAGAACCTGTAGTACAAAATCAAGCCTACTGTGATGCAACAGCATCAGCAAAGTATTGTGCAAACAGTTGCACTGTTAGGTGCATCAGCTGAGAGCCTTCTCTAGAAGGAACCACGACTTGAGGGGATTTCTTTATCAAGAATCTATCCCTCTAGGTTTTTATGTGTTGAGAAAGACAAGTTTGGAGGGGGCAGATGTTATACTGGACTGCTTGCAATTTTTGAAAATAGGAACTAAAGCCATCGATTGTTCATTTAAAATTTAGGATTTTCACTTAAAATGCAACTAAAGCTGCAGCAGTAATATAATTTTTTTCTATTTAAACATTATCCAGCAAAAATGGCATAAACAAAGTGGAGCTTAGTCAAACATTATATTCAGTGTAGCATTCTTACTAAGTGTTTTATAAGAGCAGAAACATCATTTAACACAAATTTCTTCCACTTGAAATGGAACAGCAATTCTCAGATTTTTGAGACTTTTGAACTTAGGTGTGTTTAAATTCTAGTATCTTACAACCCTGCTATGAAAACTTTCTTAAACGACAAGCTAAGAAACATTTAGTTGAAACCATATTCTGATACCATGCCACCTTCAGATTTGTCAAGTCTCTTCTTTCCTTATCAGTAAATAGTGAGACAAAATGGTCTCAGAGCTGGTTCACTGGCCCTGATGTTCCCTTACTTGCAAATCACACTATGGAGGAAAAAAAGAATGAGGCTTAGAAATGTAGTTTCAAGCCTGCTTCTTGTCCAGGTTTAGAGTTGAAATATGACTACAGAAAACAACCAAACCTAGGATCACTGTTGCTGAGAGATTCAAAACATTTCTTCATTACAATTTGGTAGGCAGACATTTTGCATTAAAGCTGTTATTCAAGAGAAATTAAAATGTTTGTGATTAGTGTTTCTGTAACAGAGGAGAAATTTTCTTTCTTATCTCCTTAACTCTTCAGAGACAGCCCCAAAATTCTCATTTTAAAATGTCAGCCTTAGTATTTCAAGACTCCTCCAGAAAAGCAGGGATTTCATGTTAGAATACATCTTCAGGCTCCCAGGGTCTGAAGCGCTGAGTCGCACAGCACCCTATTATTTGGAGATGGAGCACCATAGCAAAGAGCATAAAGCCTTTAAACCTGAGGTAGTCAACTGGACATAACCCCAAGCCCTAAAAGCCTGGGGTTAGGCATTTTCTGGTGCCGTTGTTAGCTGGTTTATGTTGGTTGTTTTGGGTTTAGTTCTTTCTGCTCACTGAAAGAGAGCCCCACTCTATCCACTCACATCCTCCTGCAGTGCTGAAGCTGACATCAGGAAAACAGCAGGCATACACAACCAAAGGGAGTGGGGACAGACACCAGGGCAGAGATTGCCCATTGGCTTGGGAAAACATCACACCAGTCTGTCTTCACTTGTAAACCAAAGAACTGAGCTGTTGTTTGGAAGTTTTAGGGATGCATGTGGTGTGGCATGGAAGTATTTCTGGCCTGTAGGAGACAGAGCTCTTTTGAGGCTGTTTATTGGGATGCTTTACAAGATCATCAATCTTGCATTTGCTCCCCATGTCATTGTTCCATTATTCAAGCTTGTTTTGCCATGATATTAATTTATAATTTCATGCCTTGTGTTTCCATAACATTTAAAAAATTATTATCCACTGATAACAGAGTCTTCACCCAGACCAACTCATCATGCAAGTAACTACATTTCTGACCTGTTTCTCCTTGTAGGCTATTTAGAATATGACTAACCCCAAATCCTATTATATTCATCTAGTAAACTCATAATTTCTGAACAGAAAAAAACTACTAACGCTTGCTGGAGTTTAAGAAAATGATTGTTTAACTGAATTGACACCTCTATACAGATTTTTATGTTCATTTTAAGGGACCACTTTAATGTGAAACAATTTTACTATTGTCACTCGAGTATGAAGACTGGGATTCTTTGCTGGTTTTTGTGTACACATGTAAGTGACTAAGCAAATTTTTTCATAGACAAGTAATTTCTCCTTCAAAGAAACAAATTAAAGCTGAATTGAGAGTGCAAATATAAACTGCCACCTCACTATTTCACAGAACTATAACAGAAAATTTAAATGCAAGTGAACTTCAGCATGGTTTTTGCAAGCAATTGATAGGTTGCTGAAATTTCTAGAATAAGAGAAAACATTCTAAGAAAGTGGAAGTATTTATAAATGTTGCTGCATATAAAGCATGTATGATGCCTACAGGAAATTACAATCACTCTTTTAAAAAGAAGTAGGTGTAAGATATATACTGGTATTTACCTGGCTTTGGAAGAACAAATGCATCATGCACAATAAATTACAATATATAAAGTGTCCACTTGACATAAAATTACCTTACAACATAATCTTAATTAACCAACTATTTTTCCTGAATATGACACATCAGAATAAAAAGAGAACAATAAAACAAAATCTACATATGAGCATAATGAACTCTCAAAATCAGGCACTTTTTTATATAATGATTCCAGGAAATACTGTGTTGGGGTTTTTTATCCAAAAATGTATTTTCTAAAAAATATTAATCATTGAAGTGTATGTTTCCCATAAATGTTCATTACAATTACACAGCTATACATAATGAAAAATATTTGCTTGCCACAGTCACTTCCCTCCCCAAAACATCAAAATGCTCTTTGAAAAATTTTTCATTTGAATATGTATCGCTGGTGGCGATATGAGAGAGGGCCTCCTCCAACCTGGGGGAGGCCGAAAGTCCTGGCCAGAAAGTAAAAAGACGAGCGGAGTCTCCAAATTTTTTGCTTCAGATAGTTGTTTTAATTAGCGTTATCAGAGAGACAGAGTGCCAAGCGTGGCACCCTGTTAGCAGTTCAAGAAAGGTGCGGAAAAGAGCTTGTCTCAAATTCTTGCCCTTTTTAAAGGCAAATCCCCCAACAGAAGTTTGAAACGAAACATATTTTCTTTTCTCTACCAATACTCTATAACCTCAGCTTGAATATCCGGAGGAAATGCAGATATTTCTGTCCAATCAGTCTAAATCACTTTGCTGCAGAATATGGAGGTGTAGAAGAAGGAGAAAAAAGCATGGAAAACAACAACTGTCCTCCATCTTGGCTTTTCTAGCTACTGTCTATTCACTACATAAACAATCCTAAAATCTCTAGATTTTTCACTCTGGAACATCACTACAAACTGCTCTAACATTCAGTTCAAACCATCTTAGATTCAAAAGTTTCCCAAAGAGTCGGCAGCTTCCTCCATGGATAGAGATCAAAATACACCTTGTCCAGGGGGGTCACACGGCTTAAAACAGGTAGAGGAATGTCCTCTGCATTTTGGGTATCAACAAATATGGTTTTTTAAAATTATCCATTTTTAAGAACAACTCCAGGCAAGATATTCTGAAAATGATAAGTCAAAATGTAAAAGTTTATTCTGTTTCAAACCAGAAGTCTTTTTTTAAATTTTCAAGTTGACAGACTGAAGAAATTATTCATTTACAGGTATCTTTAAAAAATTCATAAAAATAACACCACATTTAGTATGACCTTCTGTTCAAAAACACAACCCAAAGATACTTCTCAGCATCTTGCAATTAGGCAAAGGAGGCTCTCTTCAGTGATTGCTATCTGAGCTTTCAGGCTTCAGCAACTCTCCCCATGGGAACACCCAAAACTCACTGGACTTCAGTCTCTGTAGAGCACCCATCACATCTGCAGGCCTGACACAGCACCCACCAAATAGCTGAATAGCCTGTAGAGGGAACATATTTTTAATTTCATGCTGTGCCCTGCTGCAATGATGCTGAAGTGGGAGCATCACTTACACTGAGGCGTTACCCTGTTTCACTGTAGCAAGGCAAAACTCCAAGGGACTCCTTGATAGCTTCAATCAGAATAATACTGATAAATAATACTGATAAAGATATTAAAAATAATACTGATAAAAGAAATACTGATAAAAGATAAATGTGGTCTAATTTAATATTTTGCCTCCAGTGCATAAGATAAGGAAATTAAGACCTAGACTGAAAATCAACAGACATAGGGGGTTTTTTTCCCCTTACTGTCATATAAATTGTCAAGAAACAGGTTGTAGGATGCTTGAGGTCGTGAACCATTTATTAGAAACAGGTAATCTGGCTTCTAGATTCAACTTCAGTATGTGCTTTAAAAAAAGTTACAGCTTCATCAGAAGAGACAGAAGAGTTTCCTTGTGTTCGTAATCCTCTCTCCAAACCTTCCCCCTCCACAACAAAGTCCTCCCTTTAAAATGGGAAACACAACTAAGTAGTCCACTCTATTCAGAGCAGCAAGCCTGAAACAAAACAGGCCCCATGGGGCAGGCTACCCAGGTCATCAGACTACAGAAGTGTCCTGAATACTTCTCAATCTTTTCTTTAGGAAGTCATGTAGGCAGGTATTTGCTGGACCTGAAATAAGGATCCAAGTCTCCATCACTTTCAATAGCTACAGTTAGTACCCCCTTAGAGGAATTTTATCAGACATTTATCACTTCAGAAGCTATACCATTACTGAACTACAAAGCAAAAGGGAAAGCATCTCTTCTTGCTGGGAAATTAAGTCTTTNAGATACTTCTCAGCATCTTGCAATTAGGCAAAGGAGGCTCTCTTCAGTGATTGCTATCTGAGCTTTCAGGCTTCAGCAACTCTCCCCATGGGAACACCCAAAACTCACTGGACTTCAGTCTCTGTAGAGCACCCATCACATCTGCAGGCCTGACACAGCACCCACCAAATAGCTGAATAGCCTGTAGAGGGAACATATTTTTAATTTCATGCTGTGCCCTGCTGCAATGATGCTGAAGTGGGAGCATCACTTACACTGAGGCGTTACCCTGTTTCACTGTAGCAAGGCAAAACTCCAAGGGACTCCTTGATAGCTTCAATCAGAATAATACTGATAAATAATACTGATAAAGATATTAAAAATAATACTGATAAAAGAAATACTGATAAAAGATAAATGTGGTCTAATTTAATATTTTGCCTCCAGTGCATAAGATAAGGAAATTAAGACCTAGACTGAAAATCAACAGACATAGGGGGTTTTTTTCCCCTTACTGTCATATAAATTGTCAAGAAACAGGTTGTAGGATGCTTGAGGTCGTGAACCATTTATTAGAAACAGGTAATCTGGCTTCTAGATTCAACTTCAGTATGTGCTTTAAAAAAAGTTACAGCTTCATCAGAAGAGACAGAAGAGTTTCCTTGTGTTCGTAATCCTCTCTCCAAACCTTCCCCCTCCACAACAAAGTCCTCCCTTTAAAATGGGAAACACAACTAAGTAGTCCACTCTATTCAGAGCAGCAAGCCTGAAACAAAACAGGCCCCATGGGGCAGGCTACCCAGGTCATCAGACTACAGAAGTGTCCTGAATACTTCTCAATCTTTTCTTTAGGAAGTCATGTAGGCAGGTATTTGCTGGACCTGAAATAAGGATCCAAGTCTCCATCACTTTCAATAGCTACAGTTAGTACCCCCTTAGAGGAATTTTATCAGACATTTATCACTTCAGAAGCTATACCATTACTGAACTACAAAGCAAAAGGGAAAGCATCTCTTCTTGCTGGGAAATTAAGTCTTTCATTTTGGTAATACTGCAAGCACACCGAAAAATACATCTGGAAATCTTAACAAACACAGTTAGTTCTTTTAAAAACACCTTTTTTTTTTCTTTGCAGAAGCAAATGCTAATTATATCAGCCATTGAATAAAATGTACCTGGTTTTGAATTTTGACTGATAACCTGAAAATCAATTATTTGCAATGTTTTAATATTAATTTTATAAACTCTATACACGCATCTACCAAGCCACACATGTTTTTCATCCATTATTTTTATTTGCCTCATTCTTTACATTCTTATGGCCCTATTTTTTGCTTTCCTCTTCTCAGTATTCCTTTCTAAATTCCAAAATGTGATTTCACCTAGGATTTCCCTGATCATTCACAGGCAATATATGCAAACACTTTGCAACCATGAAAATAGTGATGCCATTTCTTCCTTTTCTTTCTTTTTTTTTTAGGAATCATTTTTATTATTATGTGGCAAATATATTGCTCTTGTGGGAACAGTATAAATGGCAAACCAAAGGGTGCTGAAATAAATACCAAATATCATGCCTACCCAAAAAATATGAATTTATTTTAGCTCTGAACAAAAGCAGGTTTTTATATTCATCACATAAACTTGCTAGGTGCACATCTTAAGCCATTTGATACATTTTCATTATCAAGTCTTTGATGAAACATGGGAAAGCCCTATGCTCTCCAGCAACTTATTTCACAGTCTATATGTCATGGAAGTTTGGAGAAGATGAAGTTTCTACGTTTTGTATTTCTGGAATCTGTCCAATTATAATGGGAGCTGCATTGTTAAGGGTTCATCTGGTGTTTCCTCTGCCCACTAATGAAAAACACAAGCTATCTTTGCAGGTTTCAGAAGCTGCTACCTGTACCATGAAATAAGTACATCCTTTAGGGCAAAGGGAGCAAAAACACTTGTCACACTTCTGTTACAGAGACTGGTAACATTTGTAATTGTTAGCCTGTGTTGATTGTTTAACTTTTCCAACCACATTAATGAAATTTCAGAATGAAAGATGATAAATCATACATTAAGCATTCAAAGTAGCTTCCAAACAAAGTCTTATTCTATAGAGGCTAAAATTACTTTCCTAGTTTCCAATTTTAATTACTTGTGTTATATTGATAGCTAGCCAAAGCACAGACCTTGATTTTTCTCTTTTTAATTTTTATTCTGCTATCATGCTCAGTTTCAGTAAATCTGCAAAGCATTTTCTATATATTGCTGTGTATGTCATATGTACATTCACTTTTCACCATGGTACTACCTGAAAGGCACTTATGGCTCAGAACCACTACATCGCCCTAAATCAACTTTCATCATAAAAGAACCAATTGAGTTCAAATCAACTCATTGCAAAAAGAATCAATTTGTTGATCTCTGCAAATGTACTGGATACAGGGACTTTAAATGTGTTAATTATTTAAATCTGTGCAGATTGTGCATGCCAGAGTGGCAACCAAGTGAACCACTTTAGTTCTGCTTTTATTTTCTGCATATCTATCCTCATTAAGGGTCTTTACCTGACCCCAAAGTAAATTAACCTATCCCCAGAACACCCACCCCCAATACATCTGTCTCAAAAATTAACAAGAATATTGCCACAAGACTCTTCTAACACCCTCTTGGGGTGTGCTTGGCCTGCTTACTTACTTCAGTGCTTGTTATCAAGTCTGTCTTCACTAGTCAGAGTGGTAAGTCTGTCCTTCAGCACAGCTATTAGGAGTTTTACCTTTCCAGAATCCTAAGAAAATAATTAATCCAAAGTTAGCATGCAGTACTTCTTTTTTCTAGGGTCAGCATTCTCACAGGTCTGGAAAAACACTTGCCAGTTGCTTGAGGTCAACAGTTCAGTCTCGCTCATCCATTCTGCAGTGAGCTGTGAGCCTGCAAGAGCAGAAGTGGGCCTTGTGCTGTCAGCATCTTTTTTACAGAGCTGCTGCTCACCAGGTTGAGCTTCTCCTTTTAAATGCCAGTCATCACAGATTAAGTGTGGAGAACTACTCTATCCTACTGTAACTTATCTAGGGAAGAAACTGCTTATTGTAATCTATAGCCTTACTACAAAGTATCTGAAATCTCATCCACCATTAAAATCATTCATAAACATTGTTTTATAACAAATTTTCAGCTATAAAAAGAAATTCAAGATCATTTTTACTCCATGTGCTATACACACCTGATTCTTAACTTACCCAATTATTACATGAGCAGAATGAGTAGCTGAAATTAGGTCCACCCAGTCTGACAAACAAAGAAAACATTGCGGATTATGCAGTAGATGATCAGAGGAGAAAAAACACCTCAGGGAAAAGAAATTAGGTGCTCTGAAAACAGGAGTATCTGGGGAAAATAATATATAAAGTTATGTGGATTTATGCCTGTGGCATAGTTCCCAACCAGAGCTTGTGTGAACATAAGCTCATCACTGTTCATAGCCTCACTGTGATCTTTGAATGCAAGCACAAGGCTTTTCTTCATTTATAGCTAAATAATTTAAACATAGATGTCTTGGCTGAAGAGAAGTCTGCAAACAACTCTTAAGTTAGAAAGGTAGTTCCACATAGATAAGACTTAATGTTTTCCTTGATCACCCGTGTTTGCAGTTTTCATTACTGCTGAAACTCAGTTTGAGACTCTGGTCACTGGGTTTCTTGTAGGCACATATCATGTGTATACACACACAAATTTGTAGTAATGTCAGCTTCACAAATCAATCATACTTCACTGAATGAGTTATTGCTACCACACAACAGCTGCTAGTAATGAAGCCACTCATCCATTTACAGCAGCTGTCATTTCAGCTGCATGACCTCCTTCTATCAGCTTTCAGTCACCCAGGTGACAGTTTTTTTCACTTGAAACTCCTCGACCTGGCTGGAGGACTATCCAAGTCATCAGCAACCTACAGACAAACAGTTCCTTGAGCCTGCAGGCCTGCACACTTTGCTTTCTTTTTACTCTGGGGTTCCCAATAATTAGCCAACAGAATTGCAGATCACAGCCTAAAAGCAGTTAAGGCCGTTCAAAGGCCAGCTGGCATGCTAAGAGGAAGTCCAGCCATGCACTCCCACCTGTCTCCTACCACCATCTGACCCCTCAGCAAGTAGGTTAGAAAGCCACCCCAACAAACAAAAGAATGCAGTAATCTCCCCCGCCAGTAGCTGGTGGTAGGATTAAATAAGCATTAGTTCCAGGAGAGGCACAAAACCAGGCCGGAGAGGAAGGAAGTGGGAACATCCCTTTCAGCAGGGGTTAGCCTTTTCATTGGCCTTGTCTGCATTGTCAGGCTCCGGTTGGAAGTGTGTGCTCCAGGAACAGCTGAGCAGGCTTAACAGCCTTCTGATGCCAAAAGGAGCAGTCCCATTCTCCTCTCCCTTGCATTCCATCTCTGGCATGTATCTGACCCCTCAGCAAACTGGCTCATTATTCTGACCGAAAGCTATTTCCTTTATTGGTTAGGTTAGTTTACCCGTGGTTTAATGAACTGAATTGGCTCACAGAGAGGTCAGAGAAGCAGCAAGCAACAAAGAAGAAGCAGGGGAAATGCACAGCCCAGAGAAGGTGGGACACAGTGCTGCCCTTTCAGCAATAGCAAGCAGGCAAGTCAGCTCAGCCATCTCATCCCACTGCCCTCCCAGCCACCTAGCTGGCAGCTGGCAGCTTTCAGAGGGAAAACAAGCCAAGAAGGATGTTTTCATATCTACCCAACTGACAGCTCTTTCTTTTGGGACTAACGGCAGCCTTCAGCTTAGCACCTGCTAGTCATAACAGGCTAAAATTTATTGTCCAGCACACCTCAACTGAGATATCATCGATTAAGATCCACCATATCTGCTGAGACACCACAATTCAAGCTCCATCATGAAGGCTTCTGCTTCAAGACCGACTTATTCTCTGTAGTGTTCAGTCCCTTGTAGCAGGAGGATCAGAAGCCTTCCACTGCTGAGAGCCAAAGGAACTGGCACTGCCCTGTTCACCCCTCACAGGGTGGCCTTCCCTCCCTCTAACACCTCCTGCTCCGCAGTCATGTTCCCCTTCCTCCTCCAGCTGCACCTGCACTGAGCTCCTGATACCTCAGGAGAGGGGCTGTGGTGCTGCTCTGTGAAGTCATGGGCCTTCTTACACAAGCATTGTCCTTTCTGCACAGAAACTTCAAACACGCATTGCCACAGTTTATTGGCTGGCTTGAGTTTTCCTGGTTGAAAAACACTTAGTTCACTTCAGAACTGACAAACAACTGGGACAGGGAACAAGCGCTCTTAGGCGGTCTCCTTCGTCAGGTTTGAAAATCTGAAGATGCTTTTGTATCAAGTATTTTTTTTATATTAAATATTAAATCTTTTAACTGTGGTATGGAGAAATAATCATTATGAAACTGCAAGTTCCCTCTTCCAGTGTTTACAGAACAGAAAATATATTAAATACTACTTCTCAATTACATTTCCATCCTTTGAAGAGGTTAAAAATTGTCATTAAAAAAAAGTTAAAGAAAACAGAAAAAAAAAATTCATTTACAGATAAGTGAATATCAAGGCCATTATAGATTTTTTCTAGAACACATTTAATAGAAAGCCCTGAAATGAAAGCAAATTAACATTGTGAAAAACAGTTTGAAAATTAAAATATTTTAGTTCTGCAGTAACTGTAGGAACATATTATGAAGTTAGGCAGCAATCATATGCATAATTAAAGAAGTGATTATATGTGTATTTATACCATCAATGCATAATCCTCAATTTGTTTAACATAAAACAGAACATCAAGGAAACGAGAATTTAAATTCCACTTGCTTAATATGGAACATTAAGTACACAAAAAATTGCTTGTAATTTTAAAGTGTATAACTTGAACAAAATTTCAAGGTGGCAAATATTTGAGAGGAAGTAATGAGTGAAAAGAAAAGGAAAATATTAATATTATGCTTAATGAACAGAAGCTTCATTTGTAGTAATTAAGGAAGGGTATGCTCCCATTTCAAATACTTAAAAAGAAAGTAATGCCAATTAGCAAGACATCTCTTCATTTTATACAAACAAGGTAGATATGAGAGCTCTTAAATACTGACATAGAATTTTTGTCTGGCTTCAGCATATCAGGAAACATGTACAATCATCACCCTCAAACCGTAAAAGTCTCTAATAACAACTATCTCAGAAACATTTGCTTATATTCAAATTAATAACAGGTTGTATTCTGTGTTTGTTGTGAGAAACGGGGGATTTTGACTGTACATTCAAGATGACCAGTGCACTGTCCACTAATTTTTGCTGCCCTTGTGCCCTCCTTCCCAAAAGAGGTAAGTCTGAAAAAATGCAGTGGACTCGCTGTAGAAAGGCATGAAAGACTGCTTATTCTCAGAGAGGGGTCTCTGTGAGGTGCTCCTGAGGAGCAGCCAGACTTTCTTCACAGATCGGAGGAGCCATGGCCAAAGATCTGCAATTTTGAGAAAAGGTGGTATCTGCTTCCTGCTAAACACTAAATTTCATGGACCCAAACATAGAGACACAAAGTCATCCTTCCTTGAATCTCAGCCAAGGGCTGTAGCAAAGATTATTCCTTCATATTTTTTTCTCACACAGTGTAGAGCATACACATCTATTTTGATAACAGTATTTACAGTGTTTTCTTTTAGCCTCTTTAGAAATGGTACCCAGCTGTCTTGAAGGCAGCCTTTTTTATATTTGATTGGCAGCACTCTCAAGACCAAATATTGAGTGTTCTCAGGAGTTAAAGAGCTATCACTGTAAATATAATGTTCTGATTTACCAAGAGTTCTGTGGTTAGTTGGATACCAGAGATAGATATTAGCTCACATTGCTGATGTTGTATGGTCTTGACAGGTTAAGGAGTCATCTGTCATTAAACTTAAATGTTATTCTAGAACTTTTTGCACCAATAACTGTGCTACTCAAGGGATTCCATCTTTCCACTGACTTTCAGCTTTCCTTCTGTGCACAGGTACTTACTATAAGATATTAACAGTCATCTGCTCCTGAGCACGGAGGAAATACTCTTCTGGACAGAATACGTGCACCTTCTAATGAAGGAAATCAAAAACAGAGAACAAATAAGTATTTAACTTTTCATTTCCTTATTTTTCAATGTTTATGTTCAAAAGATGACATACACAATCATGTTAAGGTTAATATATGAGGGACTGAGATCAGATGAATATGAAATTTTGGGTTATGCAGTGTGTTAATATTTGGACTGTAACTTGACATTTAACATTATATGTATATTCAATATTGTCACATTAACTATTATACTGTCCTAATATTTATTCAAACCATTACTATTTGTGCAACAATTTCAGAAAAATGCATTTTAAAACACTTGTAAACTATCAATATACTTTTGCCTTTGTTGTTTTTATACATGTTGAGAATTTTTAGAATGGTTAATACTATGTATTATAGGAAGTCAATATTTCTATTAATTGCTTACTTAGCATGGAAATTTTCCTCTAACTCAAAATTGTTGCTCAAATTAGTCCCTCTGGTTATCATGAGAACCATGAGACACTGAAAAATCAAAGCTGTAGAGCAAGGCAGTGTCAATGACAGCTGCAAAAATGATAAGTCAATAGAATTAATAGAAACATTTTTGTGCAAAGAAATGTTGTTTTTATGCAAACATATAAGCAATGTTAACCAACCAATGTTTTTAAATAGAAAAATAGGAAATGCCATTTTGTGATAGGATTTATAGTCAATCAGTCATTAAAAAAAGATTAAAAGTCTTCATCCTCATTTAAAATGGTGTTTTAAATATTAAAAAATGCAGAAATAGGAAAAAATACTTTGTTTATGCATTGCATGTTAAAAATATTTTCAAGTAAGCTAATGAGGAAATCTCAGTGCTTTTTATGACATTCACTTACTAAGTTGTATTACTAATGCACTCAATTTCCTGTATATTGTCCTGTGTACGTAGGATGAGATTTAACCTGCAGACTATATGCTCCAATGAGTGATCCTGCACATTATGGTTTAAAGATTTTGTCCAGAGGTCGAGTTAGAGCTCTGCTGGTTTCCTTTGGAAAGGGTGCCCAGTGCATACCTTTGCTCCTGACATTTTCTCTTTGCGACTGTAGTCTGAAAAAAAATATTTATCCTCAGTAAAATATTGCTGTAGCTGTTATTAGTGTATCCACTCCTTAAATGTCCCATCATTCAGCTATCTGTCCTTTGAAATCACATGTAATAGTTATGCATTGCATGATGTGATCTTGGCTAGCAAATATTTGTGGGATTGTAAAACCAGTTTTTACAGAGAACAGCCCTGAGATGATCTTAGGAACAGGGAACTCTGGGCCTTGAAATAATATTAGAAGCAATTCTGATGTAGACTGTTACTAGTTCTCATAACTCCTGCAGATAGTAAAGACACTGTCCTACTTCAGTGCTATTTTAAAGTCTTAGAAGTTAAATATTTTGCCTTTCTTCTGTGGGTCCATTCTTTTAGACTACATTTCTTTTGAGGAGAAAATTTACAGTCTTGCAAATTAGTAAGTAAATAACTAATTTTAATGCATTCCATTTTGTTAATTAACTATTATTTAATAACACGAATTACACTTTTACAACACTTCTTTTTATATTAGTCATCCTTGTGGTTTATCTTTTAAGGAAAGGGGATCTACATAAGAAGAAACCTCATTTCAAGTCTCTTCTCTTAAGTCTTTGCTGAGAATTTTATATGCCAATTAAGGAGTGTTCAGATTTTCAAATCATGCTCTACCAATGCTTTTACAGCAGTTTGTGAATATCGGTTTGAAGTTAAAAAAAAAAGTGTTATATAAAATACTTAAATACATACTGAGAGGAAAAAAGACAATAGTCTTCTTTAAAAACTGTCATGAACTGACCTGTCCTTTAAATCATACTTATTTTAGAAATACTATTTTGAAAAATCTCAGAATTGACACCTGGATAAATTATTACCTTATTCTAGAGATGTAAAAGACAATTTATATTCTCAAATTTTTATTTCTATTAAATAAAAGAATTCTCAAAATAATTTGGAAGGAACAAAATGTGTTCAAACTATTGTAAGGTAAAGAAGCAATATTAATTGACATATATTGCAACACTCAATGGGATATAGTGTGAAGTGTTACACTAAGCCTGTGTGAATTTGTTCGTCAGTCCTGTCACTTCAGTTTTAAGATGTGTTATCTGGAATGATTTACAGGTACAAGGGACTAAAAAGGAAGACATCACCATTTCACGCAAGGAATGTTCCAATGATATTCTGTTACCTGTATTAGCAATTTATAATTTCAAATATCTAAAGTGTAGGGCCACAGTTCTGTGTTGTTAATTGATATGGACATGAATATGGTAACTATTTGTCATTTTTAGAATACTGAATGTGATAGGCCAATATGTAGCAACTCTAAACCTAATATTTTCAAGTTGGAAAGGCCTCCATTGATCATGAAAAGTATTTTTATTTACAGAATCATAGAATGGCCTAGGTTGGAAGGGACCTTAAAAATCATCTAGTTCCAAGCCCCCTGTTTTGGACAGGTATAACTTTCACTAGGTCAGGTTGTTGAGAGTTGCATCCAATCTGACCTTAAACACTTCCAGGGATAGGATATTCACAGCTTCTCTGGGCAACCTGCTTCAGTGCCTCACCACCCTCACAGTAAAGAATTTTTTTTCTAATATCTAATGTAAACCTGTTCTCTTTCAGTTTCAAGCCATTCCCCCTTGTCCTGTCACTACATGCCCTTGTAAACAGAGCACTGGATGGCTGCAATTAGGTCATGTCAAAGTCTTCTCTTTTCCAGGCTGAGCAATCCCAATTCTCTCAGTCTTCCATTGTAGGAGAGGTGCTCCATCCCTCGAATCACCTTGGTGTTCCTCCTCTGGATTCACATCAACAGGTCCATGTCCTCCCTGTGCTGAGACCCCAGAGCTGGATGCACCACTCCAGGAGGGGTGTCATGAGAGCAGAACAGAGGGGCAGAATCCCCTCCCTCTCCCTGCTGCCCACGCTGCTTTGGATGCAGCCCAGGACACTGGGCTTTGGCTTTCTGGGCTTCAAGTGCATCCATGTCCAGCCCCTCACCCACAAGTCCTCAACAGGGCTGCCTCATCCCCCAACCTGTACTGATACCAGGATTTGCCACAGCACACTGCACTTTATCTTGTTAAGCCCCATGAGATTCCCATGGGCCCATTTCTTGAGCTTGTCCAGGTCCCTCTGGATGGCATCCCATCCCTCAGGTGTGTTAGCAGCACTCAGCTTAGTGTCATCTGCAAACTTGCTGAGGGTGCACTCATCCCTCTGTCTGTGTCATCGAGGAAGATATTAAATAACACAGGTCCCAATACAGATCACTTGTCACTTATGTCCATAAGGCCTCTGAGCCATTGACCACTACCCTCTGAGTATGACCGTGAAACCAATTCCTAATCCATCTAACACTCCGCCTATCAAACCCTTCTCTCTCCAATTTGGAGAGAAGGGTGTTGGGAGGGACCTTGTCAAAAGCTTTACAGAAGTCAAAGTAAATGACATCTGTAGTCCTTCCCTTGTCCACTGGTGGAGTCACTTGATCAGGCCACTTGATCAGGCAGGACTTGCCCCAAGTGAAACCATGCTGGCTGTCTTAAGTCACCTCCCTGTCTTTGTGTGTCTTAGCACAGCTTCTAGAAGGAGCTGTTCCATGACCTTCCCAGGCACAGAGGTGAGGCTGACAGGTTGCTGGTTCTCAAGATCCTCTATTTTATCCTTTTTAAAGATAGGCACAATATTTCCCTTTTTCCAGTCATCTGGGACTTCCCCTGACTGTCATAATACCTTTTCAAGCATCATGGAGAATGGCTTGGCAACTACATCAGCCAATTCCTTCAGGACTTTGGAGTGCATCCCATCACATCCCATAGACTTATGTACGTTAAGGTTCCTCAGGTGGTCATGTACCTCATCTTTACTTACAGCTGGAGGAACTTTGCTCCTGCAGTCCTCATCCTGCTGTCCATCCATCCATCCATCCATCCATCCATCCATCCATCCATCCATCCACTTGAGAGGTTTGGGAAGAGAGGTTACCAGTGAAGACTGAGGCAAAAAATTGTTGAGTACCTGAGCCTTCTCCTCATCTGTTGTTGTAGTCGCAGGATGAAAGCCTGAGAGTGAAATGATTCCTGTAGTTGGAGCAAGAAGGCTTCGTCAATAGGCTCCCCTTTGTCAGGCAGCCTGTAGTATACACCACCACGAGGTTCCCTTTGTTGCCTCTGTCTCTGATTCTTATGCACAGGCTTACAACTTGCTCATGGCTGTTCTTCAGAGATGCTGTAAACATTTGTCCTCAAAATTGTTATATACATCAAACCAGAAGATTTAAAGATGACAAAATGTCTAGGTGATCTGGCAGGAGGTGTACTTTCCTAAATATTGCACAGTTAGGCCTCTGTTATGCATAGCCGTAAATTGTTTTCTCCTATTTATATTTCATTCAGTTTCTCATTTGATTCAACATATAATTTAAATTCTGCAATAAAAGTCAAGAAAATACATCTTATTTGGGGAAAGTTGTAGAAGTATTAAACTCACATCCCCAGAAGTATTATAGGTCATCTTTAAAAATATTTGTTTTCCTATACCAAAGAGGTCATCAGCATGCTTTTACATTGAACAATGTAGAAATCTTTTAATAAACCAGATCTTTTGAACCATTGAGGCACAACGCTGCGAACCACTGACACTTCCACCAGCTTCTGCTCCTAAGAGTCTCGGATAATCCTATGGGAAGAGTAATGCTCAAGCGTGAGGTTCCAGCAAAGACCTACCACTGAGCTTATCAGATATCTTGATTTTGTGAATACCTTATGTAGACATAAGCACACATTCTAAGTATATGAAGTTGAACACTCTGCAAATTACCCCATGAAATTTTTCTTGAGTAATCTGCCATCACCCTTCTATGGTTACTGTGCTTTTTTATTACAGTAACTCTGTGGATAGAAACAAGATATTAGAATCCTCGTAGACTTTCTTGTCTCTTCCCAGTGTGATGTAAAGGAGGAATGATTCCTTCAGCAAAATTCATGCTAGAATACTTTAGGTGTTAAGGAGTACACAGTTTGAACTCACAGTCCTTGTCAGAAGATGTCTTCAAAGAGAGTATCTCAGTCTAGACAGTCAAGGCCTTACGGGTACCCATTAGATCACACCCGTGGAGCCCTTTCCAAGGTTAAATGCATTCCTATAAAAAGATCGTACAAACCTGCTAAAATGCTGTGATTTAATGGAAAACAATTGGTATCATTTAATTGATATTTATACTGATAAATTGCCAACTTTTTTTCATTATCTAGTGACAAGTTAAAGAAGTAATAACCATGTTACAGTGCGAGTAAACTGGAATAATTTAGTAGGTAAACTGCTTGTTTGAAGGACTTGGCCTTTCCCTAATAGGGAGCCCATTCTGTTCATCTTCATCAACCAGAGAACAGTATACAGCACAAGACAAGTCTTTTCCACTTCAAAATAGAGGAGGAAAAAGTCTCTTTGAAAACTCTGAAATTACAGAGGTTTTTTGAGTTTTGAAGGTCTGCGCTGTAGTAGCTTTTGCTGAAAGAAAAATAAAGCAAAATAAATCAGTTATGAAGGAGTAAGTCAACAGAGCAAATAGAAGAAACTTACTGTACATGCCTTAAATGTCTTCTCCCTTCTCTGAGAAGCTGCATGCAGTAAAATTTGGCAAGAAAAATTTGTTCTCTTTATACATTATTTGTAAGGCAAAACTGGCCTCCTAACTGCAGCCTGTCTAGAACTATCACTCTTTCATTATGCAGGTACTATAAAATGTGTAGGAACCAAATTTTTCAGTCTCCTTCTTAAATTATAACCCTAAAAGAATGTGTGATTTTATACTGGATGTCTAAATTCTGCAGGCTCAGTCTCAAGGGAACTGCTTGTTTTGGAAAAACTCTTAAGAAGACAGTGCTCTCCTTTATGGTCTGGTCAGATGAATGAAAACCCATAAGCTCCTTTGAATGCCCAGCCTTGCAAATCCTCAAAGTCTGTTTCAGAAGAGCTGTGGTGTATGAGGCATGTTGCAACTGCTTCCTGTCGTGCTGTTTCCCAGTCAGTTTTAGAAGTCAGCCAATATGGTGTGCTATCTGAAATGCTATAGTAATTATGTGTTATTTACAGTAACCAGAATTGGCACATTCATGTCTGAAAGTGCTGGCTAATAACCAGGTTTCTTCAGTGTGCATTGTAGGTTGCTTCTACACACTCAGGAGAGTATAGATGGAAAAGGTTAACAAGCAAATGAGAGGTCTGTTTTGCATCATTCTAGATGTGACTTTCTGTAGACACATCTAGATATTATCCACAGACGAATGTGAAAGACAGCAAGGTCACATGGAATACCTTTGGAAGCCTGTAAGCTAGACAGGACATGAAATTGCCACACACATGTTGCCTGAAAAAGCATAGGTTGAGTATGACCACTGAGAGTTAGCTGATAAGCACCAATAGTGAGAAAGCACTGGCTCAAGTGTGGTCTTTGTTTAAGAACTGATCATGAAAGACTTGAGAGAATGGGAGATATTATAAGGGAGAGTTGCTGGTGAAGTCATAATTGGTCCAGGAAAGACCAATTAATTTTAAGGCTAATTTGTTTAGTCAAAGGAATTTTATATAGTTATAGGTAACAGTGAAAAAGGAATTCAAGAGACACCAGTGGAAGTAACATTTCCCAATGGCACTCATCATTCCCATATTGCTTACAGGCTGGTGTACTAATGAAAAAATGTTTTTGTAAGAGGGGTGTGCAGTGCAGTTACCAGCTACACAAAACACAGAGCAGTGGTAACAGCAATTGTTGTCTGAAATCAGTCCCAGGTCAAATATTGCTGCTTCCTATGGTTTGCTTCCTTTTATTTTTGTGAGATCTACATCACCATGAACTCTCCTGTACTGAATGTGCTTAACACAAATACCATAAGCAATAATAAATAAATACAATTTTTGTTGTGTGTAGGTAGAATATCAGAGGATATCTTTCTTTGACAGAGAAACTCCTCTTTTATTCTGATGCAATCTATGTTCTGGAACATATGTGTTGCTGTTCCAAGCATGACACCACGTTGGTTGTACTTCAGAGGTGTTCACTTTGCCAGCTCTAATGCAGTTTTTAACAGCTTGTCTTTTTGTGACATATTGCAATTATGCCAAACTATGTAATCACTTATTTCACATTGAAGTTTCAAGCTTTTGTATGTTATACAGCCTTGAAACTTAAAATTCCACTAGTCAGTAAAGCAATTAACTGCCTTCTGGGGGTAAATTTCACTGAAAAAACCCTATGATTATTCTTTATTATTCTTTTAAAAAATAATTTAATGAACACAACTCCAGAGATGTTATCTCTGTCTCACTGAAGTAGGTGGGAGTTTTGCTACTGACTTCAACTAAGTCAGGCTTTTGCCTTAGGACAACATGCTTCTGTGATGAATAATAATGAATTACTAAGAAAGACTAAGCTGTGGACTGTCTTGCTAAAAATTCCACTTAAAAATTATTATATTGTTATATTATATTGTTGTATTACTTTGCAGACTCTCAAGCTTGCATATGCTTAAATTGTTCACGTTTTTGAATGTGGCACCATGGACTGCTAAACAGCAAGAATCCATCCTTTTGGTTGGTCAAAGTAGTGTGTGGGATTCATAGATATGATTTTTGTTTAGCCTGAGAAGCAAAAATTTTACAAAATTAAAATAAAAAAAAGTAAATTACTGTTTCAAACTCCTACTCAAAGATATCCAATTATGAAGTAGTTTTGCTGCATTTTCTCAGCACTGAAGTCAAATCCCTTGAGAATTTTTTATAAATCAAAAATATCTATGAAACATCTAATATTAACAGAATAAAAATGTTTTCTCCTTAGATGTGGAGGGAATTTAATAAAATAAAGGTTAACAAAAATTAGGGAAGTGACTGTATTTCTCGGTAGAACAGTCCAATACAAGTAGAATTTGTTAATTATCCATAATTCCTTAAGAACTTTTTTTTATTTTTGAAAGATATGAAAGATCTTTTGAGATAGTATAAAATTGCGATCCATGTCCAACACAGGAGTAGGGTAACAGTAAGCATTTTCATCATATCAAAAGAATTTTCTAGCGTTCAGGTTTAGATGGGGATCTGGTTGCCTGATTGCATAATTTGCTTTTTATTTTTATTTATTTGGGATTCTCAGAGACAAATTTTAGTGGCTTGAAAACTGAAATTACATAGATTGTCTGTTTTGCACATGTGGCTTGATGTATTATCTTATCTTAGTATCTTTTCATTGTATTAAAAGTGGTCATCCTGCCTAAATTCTGCATTTAATCCCAGGGTAGAATTCAGACATAGCCTGCTATGTGCTGTTTCAAAGAGTTGTTAGGAAAAATAAATTAAAACTGAGGAATGTAATTATTTCTAACATGACACAAAATAAGGAATTAAAATGTTAAAAATATTGTTTAAGACAGACAGGGTCTAAATTTTATTTACAAAATATGCACATTGCAGCATTCAATTTATACGTGTCTAATCTCTAAATTCCATTTTAACTACAAAATAGATCTTTCAGAAGAGTGAGCCTAAAGTCTGCATGCTTCACAGAGAATTGCAAAAGGCTAGCAAATAAGAAACTTTCAACATGAGATTGTCTTCAACTTCTAACCCTCTCCAAGGCTGAGTTACCTAATTCAGTATATGAAAAGGATGATTTTCTCATATGTATATCATCTTGGCCCACTGATAGAACTGGATATGTGCAATGCAACTGTGCCATTTGAAATAGGCCAGATCTCAGCCTGTGTTTGTATAAATGCCTAATGACTAGAGCAGTACCATGTATGAACAGGTGACTTTGCTTGATTACCTTTCGTTTTCTGGTGCATGGCAAACTCTTGGTACCAGAGGTTCACCTATAGAGAAAGGAATGAGGCCATAAATAACACATTTTTATAACTCAGTCAATAGGTATTTTCCTGGAAAGGCAAACCTTAAAGTCTGATAACCATTACCTACCATCTGCATTTTAATTATATCATTCATAAAAAGATAAGAAACTCGACTTCAGGAATTTAAACACAATATGCCTGCTCAAGACCATGCAACCACATTCCTTCCTCCTTTCTTGTTTTTTCCAGCATTGTGCATTTTCCTGTCCCTTATAGTGACACAGTTTATCTCACTCCAGTGGCCTATGTTCATAAAGAAAGGTGTAAGGGGATCATTTCCCTATTTCACTTTATACATGTCTGGAGGGTGGGACAGGTTGTTTCTATCAGATCATTTCTGAGTAAGAGCTTTAACCATGAAACTATTGCAAAAAATCCTTAGCTCTGCCAGTCACTGTGTTTTAGGAAAACTACGATGGCATTTTACTAGATGCCCAAACTATTTTTTTAATATAAAGTGACCTCAGAGCTTGCCTCCTACATGTGGCAGTTGTGTTCTAGTGTGTATTGTATCTACCATGAAAGGATCATGAGTATCACTCTTCTAAGAATAGCTAAGGGCAGGTAAAGGTGCTTCTGCTGATGGTACAGAAGTCCTACAGCTATATTATATGCAGCAAAGAGGAATGATGGCAACTGAAAGAAGCAAATGATTTTTCAGCAGCTACAAAGGTAAATTAATTCCCCTCAGAAGCTTCCTGGAGTCATTGTGCCATGAGAATGGGTTATGTCCCTGACAAACAGGTGTTACCAACCTGATAAAGAAGCTCATAATGACTGGACTATTATGTCCAATAATATGTGTATATGCAACATATAATGTGCCAGATCCATAATTGGTGGAGTTCAGGAGAAGAAAGATTAGAGTTTTTAATCTAAATTAGATCCTTTTAGGCATGGGATGACCATGTCATAAAGATTAATTTTGGGGTTACAACAAGTTCTAGGAGAGTTTGAAGTGTACTATATTGCTTTTAAAACAGTTATGTAGTTCTCCCATAGACAGAAAGCAACAGGGTAACAAGCACTTTCAATTAAGGAAAAAAAAAATTCATTTTTAAGGCTTCAAAGGCCTTTAATAAATATTTTCTCAGATTCACTGCTGAAGTCCAACTTCGAATTTATGCAGTTCAGAGTCCCAGCTGGACACAAAGGCCCTAGTCCTCCAGTCTCATCCAAGACATTGACTCCAAAGTAAGTCACAGACACATGCCGCAGGCTTGTATATTTTTACCTTAATGAAATGTTGACTTTGTCTGTGTGAAAATTATGCCTTTAGTGATGGCTAAAGACAACAAAAATTTTCCAGTCTACTCTCCCTGTGGTAACCACCAGGCAGTTCCCTCTCCTCTCCGTCATTGCTAATGCAGTTTGGAACCAGATAAAATAGTGTTTGTCTCTGTTGGGTTTTGTGTCAGCATGCTGTAATTCAGTAAAGCATTTGCTTTCTGATAATCCCTATTACTCTTTCAGAATCCTAAACTTAAATTCTCTATTTATTTTCCCTTTCAGAGACACCAGGAACCTTTATTTGGAGCATAAACATTCTTTTTGCTTACTTGATTATTTTTTTCAGTGTCACTAGTAACAATCTAGTCTATATTACTGTACTTGTAGTGGATGTTAAGACATTTCTGTTGCCATATTCTTGGGGATGTCTTTTTCTTGTCAGTGTGAGACCTTTATGCTCTTTCTCAGCTGACTTCATTATCAGGTTCATTGCTGCTGAAAACACAATAACCCACAGTAGAGAACCTGCTGTAAAGCTCCTTTCTATCTTTTGCTGATTTTTTTAGTTTAGAGGTCTATAATAAATATAATGAAAATTGCTTTATAATAGTCTCTCACCTGCTGCTGCACTAGGTCTGGTACTTTATTCCTTCTCTGGATTCTTATACCAACTTAGGTGGCCTAGTTGGGCCTGCATTGTAATAGCAGAACACTATCTCTATTAGAGGTAATGTTGAGAACTTAGTTCTTTTTACAAGGTTGACTTTTTAACTGCTCTAAAATTCACATACTATAGTGGATTGCCTTACAGCTTGGTATCCTCTTGTAGTTTCCCACAAAAATTTGAGAACACATGTATAAAGCAGTCTCCTCCCACCTTGCTCTCCCTTACCACAACTTTTCACAAAATCAACAGATTATGGCGATGTTTTTCTGCACAAAAAAAAAGATCCAGCTATTGCTCTGATGCCACACAAATCCTTTCAGCAGGCAATTATCATAACACTGAGTGGATCTTGCTAATTGTGCCTTTGTGGATGCAAAACTGAAAATGATAACTCATACCAAAACAAAACAAAACAAAACAAAAACATTCTTCAGACAAACATGAACTTAAAACATATCAAAAAGCAGTTGCACACCACAGGATGAGTAGCTGAAAGGCTGTCTAGCTTATGAATGTTGCCCAAACTGGTCAGTTCTGAAGGACGAGTTGTCCTTGATTCTGAACAGGCCAGAAAGAGTTTAGATTAACTTCTCTACACACGTGAGAAACCTAAGCTTGACTTTGACAGAAACAGAAAAGATTTAAGTTTCCCAGCATTTTAAGTGAACTTAAAATCATTAGCATATATGTGTGCTACATATCATATGTTATACATAATAAATGTATATTTATATATAAATATTATACAATATCATATATAAGATATAAATACATAATTTACACGTAAAGTGAAGTTCTTCCCCCATCACTGTATGTTTCTAAGCACCAGTTTCTGTTCCTTATGGGAACTGCTGTCCAGAGCTGTTTATTGCTCTAGACATTCAGAGTTCATCTTCTTTCTTGAAAACTTGGATATGTTTCAGATGCAGAAACCTTAATAAAAATTATCAGGCACAGGGGTACATGCAATCTGATAAGACTTTGTCAGGGGAATTGAATGGAAGTAGTGTGTAGGAGGGAAATACATGGGTGGTGGGGGAACAACTTGTTCCAGTAGCATAATTAGGAAAGGATTCAGTAAATATTAACTATTTAGCTCAATTTATATAACTGATAGAGTCTGTGACCATGAGACTTTATTAAGATGCTGACTGAGATGCACAGGAGAAATTTTTAATCTGTTGATGGCTTTTACAATGGTAATGGCTTAATAATATGGATAGGTGGATGCTGTAGCTACTGTCATTCAAGAAATGAACCATCATTCAATAAAACTGAAAACTTTGGACTTACACATGTGGGTTTTTTCACATACTCTACCTACAGGTGGCTGTAATGCTACTGAGAAGAGGATGAGAATTCCTTAGTCACACAGGAGCCTTCATGTTGCCCTTCAGCAGTAGCATTCCAACTGCAAGACTATTTATGATTATAGATATGTAAAATATCTCTGAATATCAGGGGAAAAAACATCAAACTAACCAGAAAAAAAAAAGATCTGAACTAGTCCGGTTGTCAGATAAACAACGAAAAAAATATTCCTAGTGATTTTTGTTTTGCATTTGCATGGTGTCAGGTTCAGCAACTCAGACCTCTAATTTGAAGGAAGTGAAAGAAAGGCATTTGATAACTATGGTTTTGAAAACCATAATTAAAATATACAGCCATGCATCCAGGAATTCTGCCTTCTAAGAGTGATTTTCTTAACTGCCCAGAATATACATATTCTTCATTTCCCTCTTAACTACATTGAAATTAAGATTCCTCTGCCTGGCAGTCAATCAGGAGGAGCTCTACTTGAAACCTATTTCTCTTGTTGATGCCACCTAACACAGTAGTTACATTTCCTCACCATTTTACCTCCAGATCACTCTTCTTCCTCTCAGTTGATAATTCCCCAGGCCAGGAAGACCCATAAGATCTGCTGATGCAAATAGGACATTTCAGTGGTGAAAGGAGATTCATTGAACCTTTTTCTTTTAATCAGTCCCTTTCATCGTAAGGACATCTGAGATCATGACATACTCTAAAAGGTAGGTCTGTAAAGTTATTTTACCGTTCAGTATAGCTAAATCAGATACACCACACAGTGAAATACCTGGCAGCTTTCACTTTTACAAAAGTATCAGAATTGAGATTATTTCTTTATTTACAAGAATAAATATTCTCTATTTTTTTTGAAAATTCAGTTTAATAATGCAAAAAATTACACTATGTAAATACTTTTTCACACTTAGTTTCATGTAAATATAGATTATTTCATCATTTATCTTACCCCAAAAATGTTTTTATCTCCTCCCTTTTTCAGTCATTTTAAAATTTATGCTACCTGTAAGTCACAGGTCTGAAATTAAACTGCAAGAACTGATTAATAAACTATCTGTAAGATGTAAATGACATATCCTGTGGGCAACAACAAAGACACTTATTTTAGCAGGCCAGAAGGAAAGTGCCGCGCTGACCACTAGCCGCCCGGTGGCGTGGCAGGCGGCGTCTGCTGTCCTCTTGCTCTGGACACTCCGGGAGGTCCCGGTGCGACGGCACGGAGCAGGGTTCTATGCAGCTCAAACCACAGACGTTTGCCTCGGGAGCCACAGCTCGCCCTGAGGCTATCTGCCAACAGCCGATTAGGCTGTGCAGCCCAGATGGAAAAACCGCAGCAGGCGAAGGTAAAGACTGAAGGAGGATTCAGGCGCTAGTGTATTCCAAGCAATTTAATAAAGTCTCAGAGGGAACTAGCCACCCGAACCTGGCCGTTGGTCTGGCCTGGCCGTTGGTCTGGCCTCTCTGGTTTCATTAGCATGAAACTAAATAGAAGAGTGGGGAAAAGGGAGGAGTANGTAGCTGACCAAAGAGTGAAATATTAAATAAGCACATTTAAAAGTAGCGAGGGGAAAATCAGACATCAGGAGGAAGGAAGGAAGGAAGGAAGGAAGGAAGGAAGGAAGGAAGGAGAAGGAAGAGGGAAAATTTTTTTGTATGTGAAGAACGAGATTTTCCTGACAAGCTCAGAAAAGCCTTGAAATCAATAACTTGTTTTATTTTGTGTCTTTATATCCAATAAACTTGACAGTCTCCTGAAAAGCAATCACAGGTGATCACCTATTTATTGCCTCTGATGATGGCTGAGCCAATGAAAGAGCACAGGCTGTACATTATTTTAAGTCAGAGGAATCTCTAAGCAGCATCTGAATTTCTTCTGCCTTACTACAAAAGGTAAATGTTTCCTACTGCCTCAAATACCTAGACTGTACCACCATAGACTATACCAGAAGTATATCACTGATGTCTTATTTCATCCTGAATAAGACCCATCTCAATCTTAATTTATGTCAATGCATATGTAAATGAATAGAAGATAAAGGGGTTCAGTATTTTACAGATGGTGCATAAATAATCAGCACTGAACCTCTGTCTTCTTCTCTGTCTTGTAAAAAAGGTGATGACATTAGGCATTGACCTATTTGGAGAATGCTCATACTCAATTCCTTAATACATGCAAAATGGTTTAAAAGAAAAGAAGTTGATAAAAAGTATGACAGATGTGCAAAATTTTATAAAACACAATTTGAGGAGGTAAGTGAACCTGCCAGAATCTCACACATTTTATCATTTAAAAATGTGAAAGTATCTGCCAATGATTCACTGGAAGTAAATCTTTTTATTGCCAGGACTATTGCATTTTGAAACTAAAACATTTTGGATGTAATGATTTATTTACAGCTATCATACTGTTTCATCTCCATTTCATAATACTAGCTATTGAGTCACAGTCTGAAAGTAGAAAATGGGGAATGATGGACTTATGAGTGTGGCAAGCAAGGGTTTTGAACCTCTCACCAAGTTTCTTCTGACTTCAGTCCTTGTTATGATTAAAGGTTAATGTGTCTTGATAGCTGGAGTACATAAAACCTATTCAAATCACTACTGTATATATTCTTCTGTATAACCTGCTCAGAATGCTTGACACCTAATTATGTGCTAAAATAAGAGTGAGATGGAATTGCAGAAACTGTATAGAAGAAAATGATCCCATCTGCTTCACAATAGGCCAAACTGAAGAATCGAAACTGGTGCCTAAATCATGGCCAAACGCTCACTAAGAATTTTCTTCATAAAAATTTTTTACTCAGGCATAGCAAGTCTCAGTTATTTATACTATTTCCATTAAGACACTTTTTCTTCTTTTTTTTTTTTTTCTTTTTCAAAAGATACAAAGGGAGTTTTAATCCAAACATCATGGCTGCTCTAAAAAATCCCAACTTAGGAGTCTGAAGAGTTTTGTGGTATACAGATATTTCAAGCTGCTTATGAGATTAAGCAAAAGAATTTCCAGTGATTTTGAATGGAAAGCTGGGACAACAGAATTGCTTTTGTCTCTAGTGTGATGTCTAGTTTCTGCCTCTAATTAGCATTACTTAGTGAAGTAGTAGTTTCATCATCTTAAAACCAAAGATGTACTTTTCCTGCACTACACTGCATATGGTAACTAAACAATGTCAATATGCACACTCTGGGAAAGCACAGTACTCAAAATATTTGTTCATATTACTTATTTCTTCAAAAAAACCATAATCTGATTTTGTGTTATTCACAAATGCTTTAGCATAATTTTTGAAGAACATTAAGAACAGTTGGTGCCTAAAGAACTTTTTTATGTTCATTGCTTAGTAGTAGGACTGACACAAGGTTGTGTGCAGTGCACACACACACAGAGACAATTTCTAGAAGAACAACGAAGTGGGGAAATCAAGACTTTAATTAAACGACTTTAATTTCTTGCCTGGTTTAGGGAGGGGTTTTTTGTCTATGTGTTTTCTTACAAAGAATGAAGTAAACATGCAGGGAAAATATGTGACACCAATTAATGAAAACATAAGAGAAATTAAAATACTAATGAACATATTTTTCTCATTTTCTTCATAATTAATTATACTTTCACTTAAAGGAAAAAATCCTTAAAAGTGCAACTTCTAAAAGTAATATTTACAATCCCTTTGGATTTTAATTGTCTCACATATTTTTTCCCTAGAAGCACAGTATTTGATTTTTTTTCAAAAACAATCAAATTATCTAATTTTTTGTAAAGCAAAACCATCAACCAATTTTATTTCAATATTGCTTTCAGGAAAACTATAATGTTACTCGAGCTGTAATACAGTGCAAATGCAATACTTTTCTTCAGTTTATTGATTTATTGAATCATTTGTATATTCAGCTCATCTCTGTTGGTGTTTCAGAGGTTGCACATATTATAGATAAAAAAAGTTTTGTCTTCCAAGACTCGGTTTCAGCCTATGGGCTCCAGTCACACCAGCTATCTAAACAGCAGAAGGTTTCGATGTGTTGTAGCCATAATCTCAAGTGATAAACATACCCCATGTGCTGAAATTTCTCCTTAGGCCAGATGCAATACAGATAAACACCTAACCTACTCTCATGAAACGATTTTTGTGATTCTTTATTACAACTTGTTTCTAAAAACACATGCATTTAAAAATAGTTGTGACTCTTCCAAGTAGCTCGTAGAAGTGGGAGTCATCAGATCCTTTCAATCTGGCAATTTTACAGAGAAGTATTGTTTACCATCGTTTTGTTGCCACTCTATTGACTGTTTGCCAGTTTCTGATTAAATGTTTTTCTCACATTCTCTACTACAAACTGACCCTTCAAAACAAAGAGGTATTACGACATAGTCGTCTAAAGAACTGCGATCAGGGTTTTCCATTAAAAACAAAATATTCCTATTATTAATAGGTTTATTCTATTTTGATACCCATAGGGATAACTTGTCTTCTGAAGGACAATAATCATGACAATTTTTTATTTTGATTGTGGGTTTATTCTTATCAGTCATATGTAGCTGTATTATAATGTTGCCACAATTTTGCAGTCAAAAAAACCTGACAAATAATTCTAAAAAGAGATTATCAGATACTTCAAAAACACAAACAATCTTCAGGATGTTTTTAAAGAGCTTATTCCTAAGAAAAAAAAATTCAAGGTTTTTTTCATGCATTTTACAGACATCAAGTTCAGAAAAAGAGTGAAAGCCATGTGGTGAATAACAAACTTTGCTGTGCAAATTTTGAATTTTAAATATAAAGTTGTGGGACAAACAATAAATAAAATGGGTTTATATTGTAAAAAGTTGTATACTTCTTAAAATAATATCATCTGTTCGCAAGCAAGGATCAAGCGCATAAAGACCCAGATTGTCAGATAAGCTGTTCTTATGAGCTATTCACCCTACTCTCTTTCCTACAGTATAACAAAATGAGCAGCTTTTCTTAGGATGAAATCAGTATAAATTCTGCCACATAATCCAGTAGAAATATTGTTTCAATTCTTCTTAATATAAATTCAGGAGGTATGTAAATATATTTTAAATTTTAATTCTTCAACAATGTGCATTCATTATCAGAATTTAGCTCAAATCAATTTTTTTGTTACTGAATTTAAAGATATGACGAAACCTCCTGGGTACCTTTCCGACTGCATTTCTGAGCAGAGCTTCCATTAAGATTAATGGCTGTTTTGTATCTAATGGGAATATATATCTTAAGAAAGAAGCTGATATAGAAGCAAAAATTTTAGTGGAAGTGATGAACAATAGAGGTCATGATTACAATAATTGTAGAATGAGAGGTTTAACAAGATTCTATGAAGGAAATGTTCTTTCCTTTAAACAAAAAAGACCATATGTTGACACTAATTGTATTGAGTAGACCTACTGAAGTTGATATTCCTAAGATTTCATTGGGGACCATTTTCCAGAATAAGACTTCACTTACTCAATATAGGCTTAGCTGTGTTATTCTCAGTTGCTCAGCAAGGCTGGGATTTATCAATGTTGGATGGCTGTGTGGACATAGAAATTTCCAAGAGCAAAGACCTAAAGCACCAGGTTAACATGAAAGATCATTACCCAAGCTGGAAGAAGTTTTCCTGGCTAGTGTGGGTTTTACAATGCAGGTGATCTAAATGATACAATCATATAAACCACAAATAGGATACAATTATATAAATCAGAAATCAGTTTTGGCATTAAAAGGTTCTTAAATTATAAGAATATCCCTACCTATATATATTCCAGAGTAGTATTCTCCTGGGGTTTGTCACTGACATACAAACACTTTGAGGATTTATGTAAATGATTTGTCTTCAGAATGAAAGCCTGATAAGGGGCCATTGGAGTCAGATGCAATACTGAGCATATGATCTGATTCAGGCTCTATGCAGCTTAACTACTTTTAAAAGGCACAACTCTAGAAATAAAAAGTATATTCCAAATATTTTCATTTCTTGAAGTTAGAAGAACTTTTCCTGTTTTCAGCCTTACTTTTTAATCCTGAAGGCATTTCTTCAGTGTGTATACATTTATGCTAATCATACACTACAGCCATGGGTTCCTCTATCAATATGAAATGTTTTGTACTTGCTGTTTTTGTGCATCTTGTATTGTTATGTGCAATATACAAAATAATGTGTCTAACTATGCCATTTATGCTTTTGAAAGAAAAAGCAAATTACTTACTGAAGAGAATGGCATTTGCATGCATGTGTGTCAGCTTTCAAGCCATTTCCCTCTACAAAATATTGCTTTCTACACTTAGAAAATGCATCCATCCATCAGTTACAAACCATTTCAAAGCACTTTATGAATCTACAGAGCAAAATGTACTTATCTTACATTGGCAGTGTCCCAGCTGTTACAAAATTGCTATTGTCCTAATACTTACAAGGCAATTTTAGCATCAGTTAATAATTTTACAGGATAGATAACTTCTAAAGCATTATAAAATGACAGACATTAAACAATAGCAACTTAGCATTTTTTGAAACAGTTCATGACAGCTTAAAAACTAAAGTGATTTTAATGTATAGTCTATGCAGTTCTAGTTTCTCATTGACAATTCCTTTAGAAGATAAAAATGTGAAAAATCCTTTTAAATAGTGGGTGAAAGAATAAAACAAATTTATCTTTAAAAGTTATTCAGTAAAAATCTCAATTAGGAATAATGTCTCAAATCTTCCTGTACAGATAGTAGGTGACAAGAATTAGAATTTATTTAGGCAGAAAAAAAAATGATGGTATCATTTAATGGTAGGGTACTACAAAATAAAAAAGGCATATCTATTCATTAAGTTTAATACAAAAAGGAAAATACAGTGAACAGCATTTTATATACATCAGTATGCATTATTTCTTCTCAAAAACTGTTTTCTATCAATCTTAGTTTAAGAGCTTCAGTTAAAGGCAAGATCTTGTTAAATTGTTACATTTTATCTTTTCTAAGTAGCCATTGTGGTCAAATGTTCACTTTTTGGTTAGACATTTATAATTTACTTAATGTGCAATCTGTGATAGAAAAAGACTTAATGATGTGTAAACTGATCTAAACAAATTAAATTAATTTATATTTGAGGTATTGCTTTGGTAATAACTCAAAAGAACCTTTTAAGTGCAACTGATGTACATCACAGTGGCCCTTTTTGTCAATGTACTTATTAAGTTAAACCAATTGTACCACTCACTGTCGTACAGCACAGGTAATTGACCACCTCATCAAATCATAGCAAAAAGAATCCCTTAGTGCCTAATTACTACATTCTTCTATACTATTGAACACATTAAAGCAACATTAATGTATTATGCTATATACATCATTACCCAACAGTAATAGAAGGTCCTTATACAGAAGAAAGGAGTTCTGACGGCAGTACAACTATTTTAAAAATTCTGTCCACCTAACTTTCAAAACACACATTATCCTGAAGACTAGTTTAAACATTTATCCAAAGTGAGTATTTCAATTAATATTGCAGTTCTGCTTTACTCAAACATCATGAAATTTGAGAAGTCTGCAAAGTATAGAACAGAACATAGGGCTCACCAAAGGAAATGGTTAAAGTGGATATTCCAACCAAGAGGCAAACAGCCTGACATGTTGCTACCCATTTATCCTCAGATGTTTTACCTAATGAAACATTATTTAAAACTTCTTGCATAGGTGTAAAGCCTGTAGAAGGGTGTCCAAATGTGATAGAAGAAAGTGGAGTCCTCTTTTCAGGGAATCCAAGCATGATCTGCTGGTTTACCCACATGAGACAAGGTTTTATCTTCTTTCAAAGTTATGCTTATTTATGTGAATGAGCAAAGCCTTGCTGATTTGCTCTCACAAATAGTCCTGTAGGACCAAATATGCAACTGAGCACAGGCAGGAGTTCTGAATTTTACTGAAGTGGGCTGAAGACAAGGATTTCCAGAAGAGGTTGTGCCTATATGAGGGACAGTTTTTCAACAAGCATCTTTGTGAAAGATTATGTGTCATCACCCAAATTCCTTAATAGTCACTCACTTTAAAAGAATCTCTTCCTTTGATGCAGCCAGCTCATGACATGAATTCTGGCAGCACAAGATTGCACTTACGGCTACATCTCATCTTTGTGATTGTCAGGAGACTAAGACCTCAGAAACTTCAGTCTGGGGAAAAAATACATGTAACTGCAGTCTCCCACCTTCTTTTTCTGTTTCCTGCAGAGGTTCTTGAGACCCAGCTGCTGCCTTAATATTATATAAAACTTCTAAACCCAACATTTTTAAATGAGTGTGTATTTACAGAGAGATCACCTCATTCTGAAAGAAAATAACATGCAGATATACAGCTGCCATAACAATTTACTCTTTTCCAGATTACTATAGACTGACTCATCATCCAGTGATACCACATGGTGGTAAATAAAAACTGGTGACAGTAATCAAAATTTAACTGATGGAATTTTTTAGGAAGAATCACTTTCTGCTCAATCGTTCTCTACCAATATGTAGCTACTAGTATTTTGATTTACTGTCAAAACCTGTGATTTCTGGACAAATACCCAGTTATCTAAGGGCAGGGAACATAGGAACCACCTGCAAGTACCTATGAACTGCCTTCAGCCCCAGATGTTCTGACATTCCTCAGTCCCTACTTGCGAGTAACCAGAAAAAAAGCCCTGAAAGGTTCCACGAGACTTCAAATTGTTCATCCTCTCTCTAGACCGCTTAAAAAGAACAAGAAATCCTTTTGAAGATAAGATAGTTTCTAAAAGCCCCATTCTATTCTCTATCACATCTTCATTTGGACAGAGCAGCCTCAGTGTTGCTTCACAGAAGATCTAACTTTTTCAGACACCTACTTCCTTCTGTGTAGGGATTTTTGAAGAGGTTTTTAGTCTGATTGTGCTGAAACCATTCTGACTGTATAAACCATATTTAAAAATTTTCTTAGCTGAATACATTTCCAAAACAGGTTAGGTAAGCTGGTTTTTACCCTAGAAAAGATAAAAACTAAAAAGTTATGAGATGACTTTATGTTCTTTTATTTCTCCCCAGTTTCAACTCTTTCTATAACAGATTCTACATTAATAATTAGCATCTGACTCATGTCTTCAGGTAATATTCAAGATGCATTACTCACCAGTAGCCTGGTAATTTCTGCGTTTCCATCACAGGATATTTATTCTGTCCTGTATATATGCTATATCGCAACATTTATTCTTGGCAGAAAGCATCAATAGTTAATTGGTCCATACTTAGTATCTCACACAGAAACAGTGACATTTTGAAAAATGTAAATTGTAGAGAAAAGGTGTTGATAAAATATATTCTAGAAATAGCAAACAAATCAATGTGTGCTCCAGCCAACCGTTTCAAGCTCCTGAAAATGACTGTTTTATGGAAGCTAAACGTTTGTAGGAAAGTCTTTTAATGTTCTCTCATAATAAGAAAGAATTATTCTCTCTTATATCATGCACAGGACATATTACATTGCCACTGGTTTTTTATATTGTCAGCATTTCAAGCAAAATAGGTACTGACACTATCTCTTCTCTGCAAAAATTAACTGTTTTAATTCTTGCATGAGAAACAGCCATTCATGAAGTCACCAGGCAGGCAGGTAAAGGCAAAATATGGAAATCAGAATTATGTGGACATCACAGGGAAAATGGAGTAACTTGGATGAAGCAATGTTTTCAGTTCAAATTTCTAAATGAGCAGTTGAAATCCATTTGTTAGCACCTTTATCCCTATTGTTCAATGGTTGCAAAGAACAGAAATCTGATCACCAAGTAAAAATCTATTTATGCACTATGAAAAAAATAGCAGAATAAGTACATATTCATACATCAATGTATACATGGATACATTTGAACTGGCAAAATATTCTAATATTTAATTAAAAAACTTTAAATGCTCAGATTGTCTTTAGTGTTTGGTGAGGTTTTTTTGGGTTTTGTATGTACATTTATCTGCATGTTTATATGTATAAATTGACATTTTTGTTTATGAAATATTTTATAGTCAGCTGTATGTATTCTAATACCTATTTAGAGTAAGGCACCTAACTTGAGATTCAACACAGTTCAATAGAAGAAAAAAATCTTAAAGTATAATTTACAATTTGAAAATTTTAGCTTCTTTAACATGCTTTCCCTTTAATGTTTACAATTCAGGCATTAGAAAGATAAGTTACATGACAAAAATTCCATTTTCATCCTAACTGACATTTTCTTATAAAAGATACTACTTCTTTTTCTTTAAATAGGAATGGGCTGGTTGCTTTTTACTGAAGGACATATACTGAGAATTCTTTTTACATTTCTTTGTTGTACTAGTTGCATACCATAAAAATTGGATAGATCCTAGAGCAGAGTTGGATTCTATGAAGATAATCTTAGCCTGTCCCACTATATTAATTACAGAAGTGAAGGCAATTTGCATGTTTAAAAGCTTTAGTCTGATCATTGGCAATTATGTTCTGATGCTACAGTTTTTTGTTTAGGTTTTTAGTTTTTAGTCAGATTTTTTCTATGATGATCTTTATATAAAGGAAACCTGTAGGAGACAGCGCTCAGTTTCAAAGTGATCTCAGTTTAACAGGAAAAGCCATAGTGTTCAACGTAGAAAATAAAAATAAAAATAAAAATAAATTTAAAAATAGCCATGTTTCTGTTCTGTTAAGTTCCTTTGTATAGTGGTCATGACCTCCTGATGTGTTCCTCACTTTTCCAGTGGTATAAATGCTTTTTGACGGTGCTGTCTGGGAGTACCCTACAGGACCTTCTGTTTCTTTGATGTCCTTTCAGCTTTTTCTTCAAGACCACTGTGTGTTTTCTATGGGTAAATTCTATAGGTAAATACAGATAGAAATTTTCATATCACATTCTTCTAAGACTGAATAGGTAAATATTCACAAAAAGATGAAGTCTCATCACAGTTCGACATCTGCCAGACCTATGCTTACCCTGACAGTTAAGGTCAAGGTAAAAAAAACCAAAACCAATGGTTTTCTGTTTAATTTTGTTTCAAACTATGACGTCCAGGAAAAAAAAAAAAAAGGCAAACAGAAAAGCAAGTTATTTGGGGTTTTCTTGCCTCCTGATGATCTGGTTGCCAAAGACAAGGGCAAGCTATATGCAATCTGAAAATGTACATTAATAGAAGGAAAAAAAATCACAGAATTATTTAATGGTCTGGGTTTGAAGGAACATCAAAGATCATCTAGTTCCAACCCACAGCCATGAGCAAGGACACTTTCCACTAGACCATAGTGCTAAAAGCCCCAACGAACCTGGGCTTGAGCACTTCCAGGAAGGAGGCATCCAAATTTCATCCACGTGATTCATCGTAAAATAAACACAGCAGAAAGGTATAAATCACACTCACAGTGACTGAGGGTTTGAGGTGGTGTTTTTCCAATTTTCTGCATATGTCTTTTTAATTGTAATCTTTGATTTAAACTCATGTAAAAAGATTTCCTATAACTGGCAAACTTGTATTTTCTATTTGAAGGTACAGTGAACTTCAAACAGTGTGAATGGTGCATGCACCAAGTCAGATGGCCAAAAAGAGGCTAATGACTTGTACCATGACTAGATGGTGGCTGAGACCTGGAAGCCCCATATATGAGACAGTAATCAAAAGCACCACAGGTCACAGTTTTCCACAGCCAAAGTTAATTATTTGGACACTGGATTATTACCACCATGGGATTTTTCCCATTCAGTCAGCAAAAACAAAAAAGGCCTTTTCAAAACATTTTAAAGTCAGTGCAACTGGAGATGGAAAATATAAATAAAATTTTATCACAAAATATTTTGTCAAGTCAAAATATTTATATTAAAAAAAATAACTTATGATGAACATAATGATTCTTTGGAAGAGTAGATTGCAAAGATTGGTTTGGGGTTTATACAGTCAAGTAACGACTAACGACTATGGCCTTATCTTGCTTGCCAACTGAGTAGAAATGTAGATGAGTGGCTTAAAAGAAGATATTGGCTTTCGCTGGATGCCTCTAAAGCTATGCAGAAAGCTGTTTTTTGAAGGTTTCCCAAGCTAGAAACACTAAGCCCTTTGCAGACATCTTATCATCAAAGATGCATTTATGACTCTTCATCAATACAAACTGGAGAAAGTAACTTCAAAAGTCACAGAATCACAGAATCATTAAAGTTGGAAAAGACTTTCAAGATGATTGAGCCCAACTTTTGACCAAACACCACCATAACACTAAGTGCCACACTTCATCATTTATTGAACACTTCCAGGGATAGTGACTCCACCACTTCCCTGGACAGTCTGCTCCAGTGCTTAACCACCCTTTCAGTGAAGAAATTCTTCCCAATGTCAAACTCGAACCTCCCCTGGAGCTGCTTGAGGCCATTTACTCTGTTTTATCACTAGCTGCCTGGGAGAAGAGGCCAACTTCCACCTCACTACAGCCTCCTTTCAGGCAGTTGTAGAGACCAATAAGGTCTCTCCTGTGCCTCCTTTTCTCCAGGCTAAGCAACCCCAGCTCCCTCAGCCACTCCTCCTGTGACTTACTCTCTAGACCCTTCACCAGCTCCATTGCACCTCTCTGGACACTATCATGCCTCAATGTCATGTCCTGTCCCATCCAAACAGGATTTGAGCCATAGCCTCACCAGTGCTGAGTATGGGGGGACAATCACTGTCCTGGTCATGCTGGCCCCATTATTGCTGTTACAGGCCAGGATGCCACTGTCTTTCTTGAGCATGTGGGCACAGTTATGAACCACACATGAATTCAGCATCTTAAATATTGGAACACTTAACAAATCTATACATTCACTAGATAAAAGTTAAGGGGTTTTTTTCTTACTCACTTAAACAATACAGTGTTCTTTCACTTTGGAACTGAATGAACTCCTCATATTTGCAAGAAGAATGCCTGATTGCAAATATCCTGTCCACGACATTCACCTTCTCCTTCATGAAAAAAATGCTGCACATTTGTAACCTTAACTCATGAGGCCTTGAGGATGGCGCTCCACATAGACCCACACAACTGGATAAGGAACTCCACTGCCTAGGGGAAAGAATAAATTAGCTGGATATTTGCTGGTCTCATAGAGGTTCAGTAGAAGACAACATTCCTAAAACAGGGTCACTGAGAGGATAACTTCAGTCAGAAGCATCTGCAGTGATATAATTCCAAGAGTCAAACTGTCAAAGACCAAAGTCCACTTGTGAACTCAAACTTTATCTGCATCCTATGGGGCTTCTTGCAACCTGCTAAGGTTCACCCCAAAGTATAGTATGAGTAAAAATGACACAAACAAATCCACATAGAAAAGTATGAATTCTGAATTTCCCTCCTCAGGAGAAAAGCAAACAAACAAATGAACCAACCAACCAACAACAACAAGAAAATACGACAGCAAAAACATTCTGCTTAGTGTTTGTTAGAATTGAAAGAGATTCAAAACAATAAAGCAGTGTTCTACAAGTGGCCAAGCAGTCTTTGAAAAGTAATGAATTCCACAGATTTCAGCTTGTGAAAGGTGCTGGGAAACATGTAGTCTTAGGCCCATGTTTTATGGCGAATGCCCTTTTCTTCTGAGAATAAATTAAAAAATAACAAAAAAGCGAGTAAGAAACACAAACCATTCCTTGGGGCTAAAAGGAATTAACTACCTGATAAATCAACGTAAGAAACTTACAGATTTTTAAAATTGTTTCCTAAAAGTGTAGTTTTTTGCAATTTTATGTTTGTAAAGAATCATGTTACTTTAAAATTTGCTTGTTTTCTTTCTTTTATTTTAAAAATAAACAACAACAAAAAAAAACAAAAAAAAAAACAAAACCAAAAAAA
>VZTH01006164.1:91216-119850 GCA_013397815.1 Aleadryas rufinucha
AAAAAAAAAAAACCAAACAAAAAAAAAAAAAACCAGAGAAAAAGGGGTAAGAAACCTTGTAGCTAGTGGCATTTATTTTCTATATCCATGTAATTTTAACTGCCATGTTGACCAACTCAGCCTACCCAAAACCCATTCTTTCCACAGGAAACAATCTGTACAGGAAGGCACTTGGGTTCTCTACAGACAGCATGGAAAACACTGATGGTCAATACTATGCAATATATAACGGATAATTATGAGCTGAGTGTCCAAATTATAATCAGTTTGACAAATGTCCACAAGTGTCTTCAGTCTATTTTATATTTTCACTAAGATAAGGCAATCATACAACCAGACAATTCCATCAGGGAAGCTTGTTAGCTGCTTAGTCTGTTAAACCCTGGTTGCCATAGCATCTAGAGTTGAAAAAGCTGCAGATTGGCATGAAAAAGCATGTCGACAATTGCCCTGTCACAGCATGCAAGCCAGGTCTGCTCAAAGGCAGCACACTACAAGTTTTCTTTCCCAGTTTGCACTACCCCATGCTGTTTAATAATATCCATTTACTGGTATTGGGATTGATCTAGTGCAGTGTAAAATCCGCATCTACTGAGATTTTGCTTTTTCACGTGGGGGAGATTCTTTAACAAATAGCCACAGAACAATTAATTTATAAAGGAAGTATTGTAAAAATTGTAGGAGGCATATCTTTAAAAATTGTAGGAGGCATATCTGATTTAACAGAGAAACAATCTAAACTCATAATGATCGGATCTTTGGCAAGCTAATCAGTTTGACAAAGTTTAAAAAAATATAAGTGCATTGTTCAAAGATTTTCAAGTAATTTTGTTGCTGATAGGTAGTTTCATCAAACATCATAGTATACTACTTTGCATTTGGAATTTTTGCTATCAAAAAAATCTTAACATTTATTATGGCTGTATTTTCTTTTAATCATATGCTTTCTAAAATTAGATAAATTATATATGCCACAAATTAACAAGAGTTCCATTCACAAATAGCATATCATAGTCCTGTAAGAATTAGTGTAAGCAACTGAATAGTGGTAGAATATTTTTTTCGGAATAAACCTATTGCATAATTTTAATATAAATAGCTAACATTATTGGTAACTTCAGAGAACCCATCCCTTGCAAAAGGATATTTTGGTAACACGTTCATACTCACTCTTGAATATGGATCACTACTTAATGAAAAAGTTCATTAGTCATCTTCAACAAAGTGTTGGAGTTACAGAATTTTTTTTAAAAATAGCACATAACTAGTGGGCTTTACACAAGTGTTTCCTCTCAAAAGTTTACACATGGTTTATTCACTTTCCCTTCCATTATCGCCTTCTAATCTGTTCTGTCACTTCATTTTACTTTTCCTTCAATGCCACAACTGAAGAAAATCTTGAAAACTACATACCCAGGAGCACAATTAAAATGGCAAACCCAAGAGGATTCTGGCATGGATCTTTCCCCACATTTTCCAGTACTTTTTTTTCACTTTTTAATCTATCAATATCATGCAGACATGTTTTACTACAACTCTCACTACCAGTTATTTTATGCTATTCATTACAGGTCTAGATACAGAATTAGAGAAAAACACAGGAGAAGTTACATCTTTCAGTAAAATTATCATCAGTCTATTACACTGTTCATTAGAAGTAAATCTTTTCAAATGTAAGTTTCTAATGCGTGTTTATGATCCCAATGATGGAAAATATCACCAAAACTATTTAAAACATTTTAGTTGAAATTTTACTTTAAACTGCCATGTGAATTGTGGAAACAACAAATCTTCAGTTAATAACACATTTTATCTTCATTTTTTTGCACAATATATTTAATATCTGTCATATTTGCATTTTCTTTTAATTTTCTTCATCCTTGTACTGAGTTTGCAACTTAACCATAGTTGTAAATATGAAATGTGACTGAATTTTTGCCGAGACTGAGTTCAGAGAAGATTATTTTTTCTTTGAAATCTGTATTTATGTGTATTTATAGTTCTTCCTTTTTTAATATTGAGAATATTTCTGTCTATATTTTACAGGGGATTTTTAAGCATCTTAAAAGACTGCTGAATCAATAGCTCCCCAGATGACGCCACAGGTTACAAGATGCTATCACTCAGAAAAACTAGTTGTAGCTTATTTGTTTTTTGACTAATTAAATACTATTTATTAAAGCAATTACGCATTTACCTTCTTCAAACCAAAACAAAAATCTGCTTTTTGGTGCAGAACCTCTTAGAAAAACATCAGATTTTTTAGGACTTGGTAAGGGATAAATTTATCAGCTAAATAAAGACAGTCCATCATATAAATAAATCAGCAGCAGAATGTAGCTTAGCACTCAGATAAACTTTCTGGCACTTCACGTTCTCCTTATGATGTTTCTCCTAATTAAAATAAAGAATTTCAGGATTATTTTTCAAGTATAAAACCATAGTTCTTTTGGAAATCATCAAAAGAAAGGCAATACGCATCTGTGAGGAGCAGCATTATCACGTTAGAGTTCAGAAGTAAGGCCCAAGTATTTTCTTCTACTGATTTTTGAGTGAGCCTGTAAACGTGCATAATTCTGGATAAACAGAGGAGAGCACAGCAAGTGAAAGCCTGAATGCAGCTGTGCTTTAGTTTTCTCTGGTGGTGACCCAGTGGACCCTCTGAGGAGCGCTGGAGGGATGTGGACGGTGCAGGAAGGTTGGAGCAGTTGGCAGCACACTGACACTGCTGCCCCTCGCAGTTCCGTGAGCCTCTGCCGGCACTGTGCCAGAAGGGCACTGCACCAGCACCTTGAGGGCAACACCACTGTAAGGCTCCAGGCTGCTGGGAAAATCAAGGAGTAGGTCAGCAATGTTCCTTCACCAGAGTGAACATTTTCTGCAGATATTCAAGCTGTGTGAGAAAGAGAAATAATCTGCTTTGCTCCCTGAATATCCTTTCTTAGGAGGGAATGAAGCCATTTCTGTGGGCCATCTCCTTACTCAAGCCTTTGAAATCCCCTGGAATGGTCATATGCTGACATGCAAAAGCTCAAGTCAGAGTTGCTAAGTTCCGTCTGTCTGCAATTAAGTCTTCTCTGACATCCCTGCTCCTATCAATAGTGATAATTTTAGCCTAATATTTCAAGTTCATCATACATAATCTATTGTATGTGGCTACTGGTTAGTAAACCTACACCACACAGGGTCACATTATGCTGTGGATGCACTGCAGTGGGTACTAGAGAGGAAACCCGTCCTGTGCATAAGTTAGAAGTGTCTACAAATCTGAAGTCTCTGGACCCACTCAGGATCCTTGCTTTATTGTGGTACTGATATTTGCCTATTATTCCCAAGGCTGTTTTCCTCCTTCCATGTCAATTTCAGGAATGCTTCTTCCATGCTATTAAATATAAACAAGAATTTAATGTGCAAGAAACTCCATTTGCCTATTTTTAGTCTATATTTTCTGTATTAAAATAAGAAGTGACAGATTCTCACTTTGTTAAACAATATACAAGTTACACTAAATATTTTCATTCTTGTTAGGGTACTTGTTTAGAAACAGGCTTATACCTTTTTGTCTTCTAATTAAAGCAAAAGGAAGATTAAAATAGAAATTATCACACTTGAACTTCACTGACAGAAAAGAGTGGCTTAAAATAACAGTAAATACAGAGCTTTTACAGTAGATGTGAATGATATTGCAAGTCAAAGAGTTCTTTAAAACTCCCACTGCAAATTTTCTCATAAAATAGATTTTCTTAAATCGAAACCTTTTCTACAGTTACTGTGAAGACAAACAGCAAAATAAAATTTGAATAACAGGACTGTTCCTACCGAGCAAAAAAAAGGATTGCTCTGTAGTAGCTTATATTTTTTCTGTTACATTTTGCCTTCTTGTAAAATTTTCTTCAGCTGGCTGAAAGGACATTAACTGCCAGATAGGCATCACACTGATGTCTCCATGCTGTAGCTTACAACCGTGAATTTGCTACGATCTGTTTAATCATCAGTGTATTGATTTTCCTCAGCTTTCCTTCATTTTAGCCCCATAGCAGGCTCCTGTAATTTCCTTTGGACAAAGTGTAACCAAACTGTGCTAAGTGATGTTGATTTGCAGGCAAAAGTAAAGGGGTAAATATAAATTAACAAGCTATAAACATTTTACAAGTGGCAAGTCAATAAAAACAGTGTCTGCAGTTCTTTAAAAAAATGATTTGAAGCAGATTGTTAACAAAGGTGTCCAAAGAAACTGACATGAGTCTGAGAATAATTTTTGCGCTTTGTGATTAAGAATTGATCAGTCTAAAAGCCTCTGATGCAACTGAATCACCCATAAGCTGCTGGACTGAAAAGGCTCAGCAGGGGCTGGTATTTGTTTGTTAAACTCCCATGATTCCAAGTAGATAATTGGTCTGCGAAGTTCATGACAGAATCTGAATTTGCTTTCTTGCTTCCCAGCTGGCTGAGCACTGGTTTATAGACTTCTGTGTACAAATTTAGCCAGCAGCAAACCTCACATCCTTAATGTAAAAGGTGTTTTGTTGTGTTTTTCAGGTGCTGAGTGGAAAGCCCACACTCCAGAAGCTCATTAAAAGGGCCAAGTTACAGTACAGGTTTATTTCTGTCACAGCGTTTCAAAAAACAGTGACAAGGATTAATATGTTTCTTTGGTACTGGAAAAAGCCTGATATGATCCCTTGTGAATTTGATCATCTGTTTTGTTGCCTGTATACGATTCAATCTCCTATTATGTCCTGAAGTTACAGCTGTAAACCAGGGCTGATAAGAATTCAGAAAGCACTGCCAGAGCCTGCAGAGAACTAATTGTTTTATTAAGCAGCATCTTGTTTATTTGCAATTTATTTCATACATCATTCAGAGAATGAACTCTTCTTTAAAATAATAAAGCATGATAAATCTGCTGTACATTGTCTGTGACAGGCACTATATTGTATAAATATGTACAAGTAATGGAGTTTAAAAATCTCTCAAACTGTTACTTCTATTCTGTTGTTGCTTATGAATAGCTATTTTTGAACATTTATGGAATTCCTTCCAAGGCTTTTCATAATTCTGACAGTAAGCTCAGATCTACAGATTGCCTAAAAATTCATCTCCATCTGAAGATAGAGCCTGACAGTGTAATAGTGTGCTCTGGCCTGATCTGGGGAAAGCATCCCTAGGCAAATGCTCAAGAGATTCACCACAGGCCCCTCCTCCAGGAGCACAGGTAGCCCCATTTCTGGGAAGCGCTATATGAACAGTGCACTCTCCTGAACGATGGGCAACAGAAGGGGACACCAGATCACTTCTGATAGAGACTAATAGTCATGCCAGAGCTCCTCAGGAACCCCAAGCCAACACACCTGAGAGTAATGGCGGCTTTAGCATTGCCTCAGATACGTTTGTGATCAGATCCAGACGTTGCAAAGAATTACAGGATGCTATCTTAAATCACAAGATATAACAGATGGGCTTCACTGCATATTTATGAACTACCAGTATAATGGGATCATTTCTGGGAGTAGGAGGGAGAAGACTGAAGGTCCACTTTCATTTACTGAGGATTTATGTAGGGAACAAATAATGCTGTCCTTTAAAAAAAAGCTTGCTTCATGTTCAACCCTAAAGCAGGACTCACTTTCTTCCTCACTTACATGTAGTAAAAGTCATTCATATGGTTCCCATATTCCCATGTTCCACTGGTTTCATGGGAATGTTCACAAGAAAAAACACTTAATCGTTGATACTGTGGGTGTAGTTTTGATTATTTGTCTTATTGATGTGATTCATTATCATGTGTGTGAAAATACATTTCAATATACTATAATTCAAAGCCCAAACCCTTAGAAGGGTTTAAGGACTGAACATAATCAAACAAACAGATAGAAAAATATGTATTTTACTGTATATGTCAGAAATTAGACAATAAGCCTACATTATTCTTAGGGGCAGTTCTTATACCTAATTGCTAAAGTGCCACACCAGCATTTTAAGCCACCATTGATTGTATATGATTGTCTGTATACAGCTAAACAGACCCTTGTTTGCAGCTGGCAATTTATTGCCCTTCTGCATTACAACAAAGAAACACAAAATGGTAGCCAAAGAGAAAACTGCCAGTCAAAACACTCTTGCTCTCTTATTCACACTGTTGCTTTCTACCTCCACACTCCATTTTTCTCTAACAACAAATTTAACTTATGAATGAGAAAGGTTAAAGAAAAAATATTTAGTTGCCAAAAACATGGCAAAAGTATTATAAAAAGATCTGTTACTGTTAAACACTGTATGTCCTTAGAAAAATGCTAGGAACCACAAGAGTTACACTTTTATCTAAGAGGTAGCATATGTGCCATATAATACATATGTTGCAATCACAGCAACTTATTTTGCATGAACAGCAGCAAACTGAAAAAAAATTGTCCAGTGCTCAAATGAAAGCTGTCATCATGTCTTCATTTTAAATATGTATTCAAAGGACAAGCATTTTTGTATATTTTTTCTGAAGGTTGGGTTTGGGGTTTTTTGGACTACTGCTTATTAGCATAAAAAGAGAAGAACTTTTATATTTTTCTATTAGAGGTTGTTTTGAAGAGTGCCATAATGTCAACATTTTAATGCATATATATATATAAGCTGGGTTAAAATAATTATTCTTGTTCATGTGCTCTTATTTCATTCTTCCAGTCATCACTTAAAATGAGGGTTCATGTTTACCTCATAAGCGATACTAAACATGTATTCCCTTTAAATTTTTTTATCCAATTTTTAGCAATTTTTACAACCTCTTCATCTACAGAAAGGAAATCTAAAAATGTCCTGGGCAATGCTGGAAATTATAAGTTGCGTAGCTAAATCCTGAGTATTAAGTATTCAGCACTCCCTATTCTGCATGACTCTGAACTGTTCATTTGTACCATAATAAAGGTGTTTCAACCCTGTCCTCACATAACTTGACCACTGTCTTCATTGGGGCTCTTTTTTACTAGCACTGTACATTTGTATAACAAAGCCAACATCTCTGTCCAAGACCTCTGTCCCTCCTGATATTGGACCAAAAACTCTCCCAGGCCATTCCTCAAAAACAGGGATAGTCTTACATAAAGTAGAAAACTAGAATAGTAGGCAGGGCAACAAACTGTCCAGAGAGCAGAGTAGTGGAAAGCCGTCCATAGACCCTGAAGTCTAGATCACTGTTTGCATACATAAAAACATGAATTAATCTCAAAAACTCAGCACACATTAAAACCAGACAGATTTCTCTCCATATTCCTTCTATTAGAACACTGTATCCAGAGCCTTTATGCTGCCAGAAATGATGGCAGATAGCCCAGCTACCAGCCTTTGCAGGTTACATTTGCTTCAGACCTCAGACAAGAATGATTGATATCAGCTTTTCAGGGAGGTCTTCCTCTCCAAAAAGCATAATGGCAGTGATCATAGAGTTTTATGATTTGATTTATTAAACAGTATTTTGATTCAAGTTTTTGTACTATAAAAACTGAATGCAAATTAAACTAGCAAAGATGAAGTGTATGTCTAAGCATTGATTTTAAGCAGCATTCTTACAGAATAACACCAAATTATCCTGAACTACAGGACAAGTGTTTTTTCCTAACTAGACATGTTGGCACAATTTTAAATAGATCACTATTCACCCTTAATCTTATCACTCTGAGTCCGATGATCTAGATCCTCAAAAGGCATGGGGATACTTGACTTCAAAAAAGACTGTGCCCTAAATTCCTGTGATCTCAAATAGTCAGTGTCTTAATAACTAACTGACAGCTCATAAGATGTTTTGCATTTGAATTCAAAAGCTAATTTGCCCACCGAGTACTCTTATGTAGAAAAGAAAATTAAACCCTCTCCTGTCCAGTCTTCAGGACAAAAAAAAAGGCACTAAGCACAGCCACGTTACTCTACTTGGAAAAAATATAAAAGAAAATAGATATTTTATAAATTTTTTCTTAGGATTTTATTGTTAATTATGTTCTATCGATTCCCAGTCTTCCCTGGAACTGAAGTGTTGGGTATTTACTTATTTTATTCTGAGTTACACCCAATAAATACTCCTAAAGCTTCTGAATTCCTCCACAATATTCCCAAACTCTAGGTTACCTTTTCTGACCACAACAAAGCGGCATGAACACCTTCTACAAAGATCCCCATCTCTTTGTTCCCAAACTGAATAATAAGACAAGATAACTGAATAATAAGAATAAATAAGATTTCCAAAGAAGAAAATCCATTAGGAAAATGTGAAAACACAATGCATAGGTAACTAAAGCACAATTTCAAGGAAAAATAAGTGTATGATACTTCACAAGGAAAGACCTTTCAATTTCCTGGAGGAGAAAACAAACAAGCATACAAACAAACAAAAATAAATTAGAAAACTTTTTTCAAAAGAACTTTCCAAATCCTTTCACTCACAAAAAAAAGCAATAACAATAACAACCACCAAAAAAACTCCAACAAATTGACACTCTTATTAGAGATTTTGCAGGTGAACACACATTGATTTCTGAGAAAGCTACTAGACCCTGTAACTTCATATAATTTTTCTCCTGACGGTTTATCCATGCTGCCTTCACAGTCATCACAGTCTCAATGACACATAGAAGCACAGAGCCAGGATAGTGAAGGGGGAAAGTACTCTGTGACACGAGGCCTTACTCCTTGATCCTTTAAAGCTCTTGAAAGCACAAGCATTACAGAAGTGTTGGCAAAGTTCTAGAGAAGTGTTGGGAGAGCTCACCAGAGGGGCAAGCAGATGAAGAGTCCTCCACTGACAGGCTACACAGCTGCTCTTTAGCCACATCTTTGTGTGTGAAATACAATCTCCAGAGCTTTCACAGAGCCTAGCTGCTGAGCCTACCTATTCAAACAGGGCAGTGGAGTGAGACTGAGGTTTTATTCAGTGCTTAAATATGAAAATGACTGCAATATGCATCACGGACAAGGACTTGGAGAACAGTAACTCCAATAGATCTGAGTATTTGCACACATACACGTTCTATTCAAAGCATCTGTATGCTATAGAGTGTTATCAGAAGACTAATATATCCCAATCAGACGGGATTTATTTATAGAGAAGGCTCTTTTTGCAGTGTTAGATGCCTCATTAACTTGATTCAGCTTGCACACAGCAAAAATATTCCCTCCCTCTTCAGATTTTTGATATGGAATTATAATTTCTTGTTTCATTTGTCAAAATCCTTTCGCTATGAGGACATTTCAGAAATGCTTTATTGCACATGACTTTTTAAAATGCCGAAGTATTCATTTTGACCAAAAGGCTCTCCTTTTGATGATTTCCTCTTAAGAGAGATACAGAGAGGATTGTCCTATTTCTTCTTTTCATTTGCCTCTTCCAGAAACCATTAATAGCCAGCATTTGATCCTCCTACACAGAAGTTCATGATAACAAAGTTGGAAGAGTGGGTTATACATTGTGCTATGAACTGATTATGACTTTGGTATGTCACTGCTACTGTCACTATAAAGCTGAGAGAAATTATACTGTAAGAATTTCATCTAAATGTAAGTACAGTCTTATTCTGGAAGACTTAGGGAATCTACAAGCTTAGAAAATTTGGAGATTTTAAATCCAGCATTTCAAGTTAGTGTGGAGATTTACTGGAGTAGTGATCAGAACCTGTTCAGGAGAAGCCAGAAAAAGAGTATAACTATTTTTTGGTAGTTTACCATTTTTCTCTTGGTTCCATAAAGCAGAAAGCTCCAAGATCCCTACTTCCCTGATTTCAGCTCCACAGCCTGCTCTCATTTCTGATTATAATTAAAGACAGAGCAAAAGAAACACATGCAGAAAAATATATGAACATACAAATGTATTGAAATCAGTGAATTTGAGTCATAAGCTTACCCAGCAGACAGGGCTTTTGTCATTATTGGAATACAACAGGGACTAGGAACTGGGCATGCTATGTTAAAGAAACTAATAAGAAACACATTCTTTAGTAGCTGCAGTTCATTTGCAGCTTGATTTTAAACTACTGATATCAATGTTCTTCAGTGGATTACTTATCAAACTCTTCTATCTTAAAATCCTTCAGATCAATTCAACCTCCTTTTTTAATATCTCTTATGAGAAAAACAATGTTTACACATGTTCTAATCATTCTAACTGCAAGCCCCATCCTCTATTCCAAACCATTTTTTATTTTCAATATCTGAATATGGAGAATTCTCTTTTAAGATTGGATTATCGAGTTGCTTTCTGAGCACCATATGGGAAGGTGAGATGAAAATAATTCTTTCCATCAACAGTAGGTTTGTTGCAATGCTGCTTAAGGGAAGATTCCATTCTCAAAGAATCTGTGCAAAACAGCCTTCGTTTTTCAAAACATGCTAAATATGAAGTCAGTTTTAGAGTAAAGAGCAGTCTGAAGACCAGTTTTGCAAAAAACCACAGAACTGCTGAATGCTGTGATTTTGTTACAAACTGTCAAGAGAATTTGGTGGTTTATTAAAAACAGGAATGAAAGTTATGAATCTAATTAAGTATTATTGATTTTTTAAAAATTCATTTCAGTGTACTATGAAAATAATTGGGTGAAAGATCTTGAAAATTAGGCCTGAATCAATGTGAGCAAAAAGAATCATAAATATCTCTACCTCTAATTCTATGTCTGTCTCTGCCTTTCTCTCTAGTTGTGTCCCCATTCTTTCTCACTCTGTTCAAGTATGTCTCAGTTTTTAAGGCAATCTCATGATTTATGCACCCACTACACAGCTCTTGAATACTTCAAATATTTACATAATATTTCTGAATCTGAAGGACTTTGAAATACAAAAAATTATTACAGAGTAATGAGTTATCCGATGTGCTCTGTTCTGTGGCAAAGATTGTCTGAGAAATCCCATAGCATATATGATAAAGATCGTGAGGTACTTTGAGTTAACTTCATAGCAAGCATCAGGGCTCAAACATTTAACCTGGAGCAGCTGATGCATGATAAATCAATAATTATTCTAATTGTATTGCAAAATTACTTCCGCTCAAGCGTCTTAAGTTAAAGAAAGTTACGTGAACACTGAAAGTACTGTTTAGAATCATTTGTGTTAGAAAGGAGCATGATTTGCAGTATGCCCTTCATCAACTTTCTTGGTGCCACATAATCCAGGGTGACAGGGATTTCTTAGCCTTTACATACCCTGGCATGACACAGAATGGTCAGGCCAAAGCCCAGCTTCTTTCTAAGCTATATGAAAATGTTAGAGATGTCTTTTTTAGCCAAGCACGTGTGTTTGCTTTCTGTCTCTAAGAATGCTTTTTTTGTATTTTGGCAATACATCCATACTACATTTCTGCCTGTATTTTCTTCCTTGGTGTGTTAATGCTGATGAGTCTGTGCAATTTCCTCTGTGATGAACAAACCTGCCATTAAAAATACTGTTTAACCTAAAACACATAACAAGCATAAAAACAGCAGCAGTTCATAAATGAGCCTGAGTTTCCATGGAGGTACTATAGATCTTACTTGTGTCTTAATTAGCTTCTCTACTCTTTAAAAGTGCTTTCTGGCTAATCTGATGGTCTACCAACAGTACAGACTGGCTTTATAAGCATGAGTTCCTCCTTCTTCCTGTATATCATTACTGCAGTGGTCAGGATGATGAAAAAACAGAATCTGCAGTCTGCTGATACAGCCCTCATGCAAATGAAATCTGATGGAAGATAGTAATAATAATAATAACAATAATATAGAGACGTATTAGAAGAAACTCCTTTTTTTCTCCAAAATGTTAGATTAAGAGACACTAATGGTATTTTTGCGTCTAATAGCTCCCTAACTAAAGTAATCTTAATTAAAATCTTAGCAGTTAGTTATACAAGATGGCTGCAATCAGCCATTTAAGTTGATAAAAGAGATTATATAAATTAATCACTAAGTCTGTCTGCTATAGTAAAGTTGTATTAAAATCTGTATTATTGCCACATAAAGGCCAGCTACAAAGGACGGGGTGTGTTTCAGAAGCCAGAGTGAAATTTTCCTTTTTTCCTCTATTTTCATCTGTTTACCTCCTCAACAAATTTTTCCAATGACATAAGAGTCTCTGAGTCATAATTTCCAATAGCTTCTTGTGCCTGAATATACTTTTTTCCTGGCTCACAAGAATTATATTCAGCATGACCTTTCCAAAGGATCACCAGCAAGATTGTTAGTTTGCAAAAGGGTGCTTGAGATTCTTCTGACACCTGATCAGCTCTGATATAGGGGAAAGTTCCACTAGGGTTCTAATAAACGAATTCTATACATATGCTCTTTAAATACTAGTTAACCTCCTCCAAAGAGCTCCAGCTATCCCTGGTTTACAAACAATATTTTCTCATTTCTCTCCTGATTTTGATTAATTTTCTTTTTATCCTGTCTCAGCTTCAGATTCTAATGTTTTATCTTGCCATGTGTGGTCAGATGTTGCAGTGGTTTTATTAGGAGTCCAAAATGCCCCATGTCCTTGTATATACTTCCCTCGTGCTTTCTCTTCAGAATAGATTCAGATAATTTTCATCAAAATTTATATCCCCTTGTCTTCTCTGGACCAATGACATATCATTCTGCATTACACCAAAGTGACTACTGGAGGTCAGCTATCTCTGGTTTAATCACCATTAGAATTCAGAGTAGGATCAAAGGCAGAGTCCTGGTTAGATATGTTAGGCTACGGTGAAATTATTCCTCCTGCCTCTTCAGAGCAACCTAAAGCAGTAAATAAGTGCCAAGAGCTTGGACAACATGCACCAGAGGCACTCAAGAAACAATGTGGGAGCTCAGATAGACAGACAGATAAATGGACCTCAAAGAATCTTGTGTTGATGTGGTGGTATTCATGAGCTAAAAGAGCAGCCCCCACACAGCCTGAAGTGAGTCAGGCTGATTATGAAATGCAAGAGATGCAGCCTCCCACATCTGACTCTAAATTCCCATTTGCTCTGCTAAGAAAATTTCTTCATTTGATCAAATTCATTTAAAGACGGTTAAGCATTTCTGTGGTCAGTGTGAGCCAGAGCAAAGTATGCTCAAGCCTTCAGACAATACTGCTTACTGGATTAGGTTGGGAAAGGTTTTTTGAGCCATCAGAGTGCAAATTAATTTTAAAAGAAGGACATGAATCAACGTGTCTAAGCAGCAGAAGCAGACAAGTGGGCCAGAAAAACTCTATGAGAAAAACTGCGAAATGTCATTTATGTAGAAAACCTGGGAAGAAGAACATTTCAAGGGCACTTGGATGTGGAAAGGTAAAGAATTTCTCAGATCTGGAGGAAACAAAAAAAAAATACGGAATGCTCTGATTCATGTCCTAAGTGGAAACATGTTTTACATGAATGGCTTCCCTATATGTTTTGTCACATTGACATTAACAGTTTTCAGTAGCCATTCTCCAAACTGGAAAAAAATTAGTATATTTCAAGACGTATCAAATGCAACCTGAACAGCAAGATTAAATCAGGCTGTACTTCAAGGAAGAGTGTTAGAGAACAAAAGTACTTCACTCCCTTCACATAGATAAGAGAGTGAAAGGACATCACAAACATAATGTCAGAAGACATGAAATACTAGGGAAGCAAAAACAAAATAATGTTTTTATTATTTTCCATCCCCCAAGTCCAGTTAAATGACTTTTGAGTAGTATGTGTTTAGAACTGTGGTTAAGGCACCACAATCAGCTTCTACTGTCATGTGCACTCTTCCTTCATAGGAAGTGACTTTCACTGCTTCACATGTAGCCACTCTTAACTACATGCATGCAGGGACAGCAATTTAGAGAAAATGTACTATTAAGGACTGTATAGTGTTAAAGGCAGCAATGGCTGAAGAAGTAACTGGCAAAAATGAGATGTACTTTGAGAGATATACTTCTGTAGCTCTTAGTCAAATCTTATTTCAGATTCTGTTTTTTCTCATTTCCATTTAATTATGATTTTGGATTGTATCCCTCTAAATCTGTATTTCTTTATTACCACAGCATATCTGCACTTTTTTGAATGGCTCTAATTGGCGTCCTTGCTGGCAGTCTCAACAAAGAGGCCAAAGACTGAATGTGCATGGAAACTGAATTGTCACCTTCTGTGAAACTGTCCTCCTTGAACACTGTGGAGACAGGCTGGAGAGGCAGGGTCTGTGACCACTGATGGTGCCAAAGTGCTACCTGAAAGCAGGATGGAGATGTGGCTGTGCATGCACCTCTTTCTGCTAGCAGACTACCAGCCAGCCAGCAGCCAAACTCCACTCCAAGGGCCCTTGCACACAGCAGTTTGCAGGCCCAGAGTGTAGATGAACAGTGGACTTCACCCTCAGAGGCCTGCGAATATTGTCATTTTTAAAAATTGTAAAATGCAAGCATACAATTAAAATATAAATGTCCAAATACCTGCTACTTTCAGCTTCTGCTGCAGCATAAATTGGATGAAGTCCCATTCATATTGAAATATAAATGCAAAACATAAATTTAAAATGTTAAAAAAAGAGGATGGCTTGGAAAAAGATAACGCTTTTCCTCTGTGTAGAAGATAATGATACAATATTCAAGTTTTCCACTCTAAAGGTAATATTTTTTGTCTAAGTCAACATACTTTACCATTTTTAAACTTTTCTCATCATATTTTTGACAGCAGGTTTTCCAATTTTGACAGCTTTTAAAAAGTAATTTTAACAGACGAGTGATTTCTCCTCTCAGCAAAGTCAGATTATGTGAAATGTCAATGTAAAAACTATATACTGTGACACATAATCATTTTTTCATTGAATTTACTTATTAATTTTACTTGCTATTGCTAATAAAATGTAAGTGCTTAGCTAATTGTATTGCTTATTTAAATTTTTTAAAGGAATGCATTTTAAAATTGCATTTTTTCCTGACTGCAAAATTTCTGAGGCAGCTATAATTTGTCACCCTTCCAAATTATTTAAAGAAGAAGAATTACTATCACAATTGATATTCCCAGCTGAGCGGCCAGAAAATGAATCAGCAGAGAGAGGTTAAACCAGTCTTTCATCCGTAAGGGTGGGCTCTTTGATTTAAAGATTGGAGCATATCTCCAGAATTTTACAGGGAAGGTCTTTCAGAAATGGTGCATGTAGTCCATAGAAATCTGCAGATTATTGGTACCTATGCTATCAGTTGGGTGCCTTCAGTAAGAATGAACTCAGCAAAGAGGGGGGGAAATCAGAAATGAATGTACAGTTCAAAGTTTGCACTTCTATATCAAACTCAGGTCAAGTAAGGCATAAATGAGTTGGACCAATTCCTACCTCTGAAGGATTACAGTTCTATATCTGAGTTTTTTATTTCTATGCAATGAGTTTTATTTGTAATTTTCTACACCAAGAATCCAAAGGCATTAACTATTCCTACTCTATAAATCTAAAAAAAGTCAAACAACTCACGCTCTCAAGATCAGTACCATAGGTACTATAGGTAGAGTGTGTCTTCAAAGCCTTTGGGGAGTAAGTCAAAATCATGAGTTCACTGCACTTTCACACAGATGTAACAAAAACTGGAAGGCAATCCCAGCATAAACCACTTTCTTTATTTGTCCCACTTCATCCAGGAAAACACTTTAGTGCCTAAGAGAAAGTACACAAACAAGAGAAAATTTATAAGAAATAAAGATTTTCTCTGTTTATTAACCTTAAACCATCAAATAATCTTATGAAGTGAGGATTATGTCTCACAGGAAGAAAAAGGCTCAGTGTCACTCCCTGCATTTAAATTATTTCTATATCAGCTCAAGTTAAGTGTCATTACAATCTATTTTGTATTCCGTTTTGATCCATCCACTTCATATGTCACTGGGCCAAAAGTATGCTTGCGTTTGAAACTGCTGACAAACTTACCATGATGTAGGCTGCTCCTTCACAGCATTAATATAAAACAGTTCTAAATCAAGCAATGTTCAATTATCCCTGAAAGTACAGATGACTTAGTTCTTCGTTAACTTCATTGTTTTCCAGTAAAAGTGAAATGTGCTGTATGCAAATTAAATAATACCAAGTGTCAGCACTTAAAAGAAATGCTCATTTAGCTTCAGAAGAGGTTTTTGTTGCAAATTTTGTTCATTTATTTTATAAGAAATTGTGTTTGTCTTAATTTGTTCCAAACACAATATGATTGTGAGACACAGTGCCTGCTGGCAAAGTTGGAATTGCTGTCAGCAGGAAATGGCAAACTAATAATAAATGGTGGTAAAATATTTATGTTATACTTTACTGGGAAAATGAATGCCATTTTCTATTTGATTCCTGCTTGAGACAGTACACAATAACATAGTTGTTTTCAAAATAAGTAGATGGGATTCTAAACTGTGTGGTCGCTTATCTTGTAACCATCATCTGAAAAAAAAAAATTATAAAAATAGATCCTTTTAGTAGCTCAAATTTAAGAAATTTTAACTGGGAGTACACAGTGCAGTAATTAGTAGTATCTCACATTCAATGTCATTGGACACTAGTCTGATAGATCAAACACTTGTGTATGTGGCCTACTTACTTAGTTGCTCACTCATAATTTTCAATAACACTGCTGTTCTCATGCAGGGAGGGGTGGTCCAGAGCCACTAGATTACTCTGCAGGATGGTGATGTTCAAGTACAACACTGTGTTTATGTACTCCCCAAAGTGTATCAAAGCTCAGATCCACAGAAATAAAAGAAAAGTCAAACAAAACAAGCATTAGACTGCGTAAAATAAGGTATGGACAAGGCAAACAGGTGAGGCATTGTTTAGGTGGCTAAGGTAGATCAATATCTGTGCTTGCAAGCCAGGAATTCTGCCTGCTTTCCTCTGGCACTATGCAGATCATCTTACGGCCTGCAGACAGACTGTCGCCTAAACCCAATTGACAGACAACCTATTTTACCCTTGCAAAAATCATACCCATCTTCATTCTTGCGGCCCATGAGGGATAAATAAAAGACCCCCATGCCCATGGAATGCTGTAGAGTAGGCATAAAGCATCATTTCAGCTAACTTTTTTTATTATTCTATTGCAGTGATTACGTGATGGAAGCAGCTAAGCTTTCTTTTTCTTCAATTGCAAGTCCGCACATTTTGCCTGGGCTGGCTTATGAAAGCACACTGCGGTAGTCTTTCAGGATTTGAATAAGATTCATATGACAGGTTGATACTGTTGCCTCCTTCTCTTCAAATGATCCATTTATCATCAGAGATGTTTTTTTGATTTCAAACAGGCAGACATCAAGAAGCTCTGACTGCTCATACCGATAACAAAGATCAGTTAAAATCCTTTCGCCTTCAAAAATGCATTTAAATTTCAAAAAAATCAAATTAACATATGGTCAGTTTAAAGAACCACTGGACCCTTTCAATAAAATCCTGAAGACCATTAAGTGCTTCATTTCTAGCACCAGAGCTTCCAATGGGAAAACCTGCCTGCAGGAGTGGATAAGCTGCAGCTCATGCCAGCCGCAGTACTGGAGAGACCACTCCTGCAGCCTGCATCTTTTAGGTCTTATACACACAGTATCATATTTGAGTTTGGGAAAGCAAGTGGGGATAAGAAGACCTTTTTAAACCATTAAAGAAAACTTAATTCTTGCTTTTATTAAAGATGTTGGTACAGATATTCTTCAGGTACATTCTGTTCACTTTTTAAATTTAAAATCTCACACTTTTTCTGTCATGTCTGAACTGATTAGCTATTAAAATATAGTTACAATTTCAAAATAATGTCTATTTCCCTATTTCAAAGAGGTAAAATGTTCAGCTTTAATCTCGAGAGTGGAAAAGGTCACCTTTGTAGACTGATGACTATCATATCTCCAAGTAATGAGAACAAGTGTGCTTTTCCTCAGTGCAACAACCTTAGTTACTCTTATTGCCACTATTTTCCTGCCTTACCTTTCTTTATGATAGAGGAAATGTAATTTACTTGTCAGATTGAAATGTTTGATATAAATCTTTAGCCTTTCTTTCAAACAAGTATTTCTGTAACATTATATTACAAACAATTGGCATGTTTAATTAAACAACTGCTTTATTTTCAGCAGCAGCAGAAGGTATGATTATATTAATTGAATAGTAGGACCTATGACCAAATTTAAAGAAAACATTTTCAGCTCAACAAGGAGGTATGATTATCTTAATTTCAAAGCAAGACATGTGACTAGAATTGAAACAGAATGTTTGTCTCTGTCTTTACAATTATTAAAAAATATTTTCATTGAAAAACAAAGCAAATAAATGCGATTTAAAAAGTATCTCTCCATAAAACTCTTTCTTCAAATTACAAGCTGGCTAAAAAAATTAAGCAAGTTAAATAAAAGTTCTAGAACAATTTATTTCTGTGCTGAAGTGTGTTTTAAATGAACCACAGTTTTAACATGTTTACTGGTACTTTTGAATTAAAATACTATATTTCTACAAATGCATGATAGCAAATCTGGTGTATATTTTATAAGGTAATTCTTGTAGCTAGACACAGAATATGTGTCTAGCTACAGCTTAAGCTCATATAAGAAGTCCATTTAATATAAGAGACTTAACCAGCGTGAGTGAAGAGCAAAATTTCTCCTATGTTTAATAAAAAAATACTGGTTTTAAAGTTTCAGTAATATCAACATTGCTTCTGGTTTTTATTCTATTGTCTCAAAAATAGTTTCTGTTATTTTCTACATATACATAAATAAAAAATGCAAATTATCATAATTTCTTATGAAGAGAAAATAAGTTACAAGGTGTTAATAGGAAAAGTGATGAGACACAAAAAATAAGTTTTTTCAAATAATCTTTTATTTGTTTGAAATAGAGAAAAGCAAGACATACATCATTTAAATTCTTATCACCAAATGAAATTATCAGTGAAAATGGAGAAGCTGTTAAAGGAAACATATATTGAATTATAATCCTAATTACCCATGTTTAGATATGCTTATTTAGGCAAAGAGATGAAATATTTTTGATCCAGATGTGACAAATTTCATGCTGTCATTTACCTTGCAGAGATCATAGAATTTTTGCTTTTATCACATTCCCTGGAGTACTTTTGTGTTTTCATTAAAAAGCAGTAGTTGAGAAAACATGTCAGCTACTAAGCACAAAATCCACAATGCAGCAACATGGAAAAAATATAACAACTTTTTGGGAAAAGTGTCTTTATGTCAACCTACATACAATCTTAAATGGCTTGCCAATGAATGTTAATTAGCTTTAAAGTTACACCATGACATGACTTCATGTGCTAAAGAAAACACTTGCTTATTTAGTTGGTGTATGACCAAAGAACATAAATTAACAGATACAGTTTTGACAAATAGCTATGTCTAAACTTGTATTGGCATTTGGGATGGTTAATGATAATTAGAAATTAAGCCAAGGGTTAAGTAATGTCCACCAGCAAGTTGTGATCATTAAAGATGTGATTTTTTTTTCTCATCTACTGACTTACAATGAAGCTTATACTGGAGTGCAAAAATGTCACTGTCTGAGACTGGAGTATTTATTTTCTTTTACAAAATCTTCATATTTTGTTCCTGCTATAGTTAATGAGACTCCTCAGGGATTTAAGTTGAGGATATTATACCAGTTCTGTGCATCATTATCCAACATATGTAACAGTTTGTAGGATGCTCATTAAGAATATTTCCAATCACAATTAAGTTGAACAAGAACATTGTTCAAGCAACCAAAAAACTTCAATAAGCATCAAGAGTATTATGTTCCTTTGTCAAATATGGGCAGTAGACTAGCTCCTTCTGATTTATTTACGTTTATACAAGCAAGTGCAATATAAAAGGACAAGTCTTCTCACCCTCTCACACAGAAATTGCTGAGATGTAAGTGGAATTATTCATGAAGAAAATTAATGAAGTTTAATGCAAGATTTTGAATTGTTAATTTACCTGGGAGGAAAAATGTATACTGGTTAACAAAGATGAATTTTTCATTTTCCTGATAATAGATTATTTCCTTAGAGTCTTCCATGACATATCTCATCAAGATTCATCATTCTACAAAGGATATAAAGAAATCAAAAGCAACTATTCACATTTGCTAATGTCTGCTGTGAAGTTTGTTGAAGAGAAAGGCAAGCAGACTTTATTACTGTGTTTCTGTACAGATCTGAGCAGACACTCAGGATTAAACAGATAAATGAAAAGAATTGGCTTGCAGGGGGTTGAAAAGACAACAAAACTTACAGCCAAACTCTTCATAGTAGACTTCTGATATTTTACTGCAAGATATCTTTCTAGTTAGAAATTTCTTCCATTAAATCTGTAAAATGCTTTGCTGATTCAAGCAATACTTTTAACTAATGACTCTACTTCTACCGCCATAATTTCCATCCCTTTATTTCATCCCTCCTCTTTACTAAAACCCAAATAAACCAAAATATATCATTCCAAATGTGAGTTTGCATCTGAGCAAATGTCCTTTCCAAGAAACATGACAATTCTACATCTATTGCAACCTCTGCTCTAAAATCCAATAACTGTTCTATTAAAATTGATGTAGATAATAAAGATGAACATAATGCTTGGTAATCTACAGCACTCATGAATCTGACAACTCCATTCTTCAGGTCCCTGTGCTGATTCATCCTGTGTCTGAAGAGCAAGCAGGCAAATAGTCGTGTAAAAGTAGAATGCCTTCTTGACCCTCCTAAATACTGAATGACTGTGGAATCAGATCTTTGGCATAATCTTATAACTTCAGCTTTTGTCTTGGTCTTAACAATCAGTTTACTTCTTGGGTTCTAATGTTTTATGCTATCCTTTAGAAATACTGATGTCTAAACCAAAATCTGATCATTCTGAAATTATAAAAATTGCATATTAAGGAATGTTTCATTAATTCAAAATTCCATTCATATTAGTAGAGCACGCTCTCTGAAAGGCAGGAATTGTCTTTGATTTCTAATTGTGAAGAAGGTAAGATGCTCTCTGCTGGAATGTGTAGGGGTTCCTTGTTACAGGTCAGTATTTTTGTTTACTTAACACAGACTTCCATTGCCAAAAAATTGCTTATTTTAGAAAGACAGGATTTCCAAATAATTTCTTATTTCTGCATTAGCCATTTTCTGTGTCCCACGCTTACAGTTAAGCAAATGGAAAACTAACTGTAAACACTCTGCACTGATTTCTGAAGATAATGATGTCTGTAGCAATCCTGTGGCCATTAAAAAATCCTAATGGCCATAATAAAATCTAGTCAGTGCTAGATTCTGAGCCCTGTCAAACAATTACCAAAGCAGGACCAGAAGAAAAAAATGCACTGTTTTCCATTTTTTGAAGCAGAGTGCTAACATTAGGCTTAGCTATATCAAAACCAAAAAACATAACAGATAGCTAATGAAAGGAAAGCATCAATGGGGACTGTGAAGGAATTCTATCCCTAGAAAACTTCAATAACAGCATTTAGATAGAGACACAGAAGTGACCATAATATGGTGAATCCAATGGCAGAGACTGAATGGACGAGAGAGTACACTGGAAATACCTCCAGCTTCCTGTTTCCTGCGAAGCCCAAACCTATCTTACAACAAGATACTTGGGTAGAGAGCTGTTGGCATTACTCAGGTCTACGCAAATTATTTGGTCTGAAGAATCTTTGGAAAAAAAATCATGTAAATATTAGCTCAAATTTGAATATGAATATCAGTTTGACTGGATTTATAACCAGTTATACTTTATTTGACTTTTTTCTCATCTAAATATATCTTTCCATTGAAGCCAAAATGTTCCATAAAAATGTGTCAGATTTAATTATGTTTACAATGGGAATGTTCTAAATATCCTGGCTTGTCAATTTAGTAATTTCCTAATGAGAGAGTGAAATAAAGGACTGGAAAGAGAAATACACACAAACAAAACAAAAAAGTTATTTGGTCCCAAAACAGATGTATGCAATTTTATTATGTAAAAGTGTTCCAAAGAGTTTTGTTTCATTTTCAGAGTGAAACAAAAAGACAATTCAAACCATACATATTTTCACAGATTGGGGAATAATACATTGCCCTTAGGTTTACTCAAGGTATGACATTTTCTATTTGCTTCCTGAAAACAATACAGTAGTTCTGTAATAAGGAATATTTACAAAAATATTTTTCAGCTTGAATTCATTAGTAGTTTCAAAAGCAAGTTTCAAAAGCAAGTTTCAGTTGACTGTAACTTTTGTATCTACAATTTTTTTCATATGTTGTGTTGGCCTGTGCAAATCAGTTCTTCAGTGAAAAGAAACAGTAATTACAAACATAGCAAACCAGTACCATATATACAGATGATACTGTGGATTATATTCAATTGCTTTTTGAATAACGTCTGTTATTCTGAATGTATTTGTATGAAGTATCAGTTGTATTGCCTGCAAACATGTTTTAATTTCACAGTAAAATATAAATTCTGAATTTTCCATTGCTGGCTGAGAAGACGGAACTGAAAGGATCCATAAGGCTGCCTTATAGTCACAGTTAGGCATTAAATAGATGCAACAGTTATATGATATTGCCTTGGTCAGCCCAAGTTTCCTGAAATTCAGGAAGTCATGCTTGCTCTTCCTACATCTAAGGAATCCGGTGTGAATGGATGTATGCTCTGTGTCCTCAGTTCTTAAAAAAACAAACAAACAAGCAAGCAAACAACAAACAATCACTTCCCAAATCATGGTATTAACTTAATTTAGCATTTAGTCGAAAGGCAGAATTAAGGTGTGTCAGAGGACGAGAACAAATGTCACAGATTCTTGAAATTATAATTGTAATATGTTGAATAAAACTGCCACATAATCCATAGAACACAGTGATATTCATTACAAAAGGAGACAAAAATAACCTCTTAGTGGTTCCTCTAATCAGAGCTGGGGGAAAACAAGCTTCCCAGTTGAAATCTGGCAACTGGTTTTGTCTCAAAGCCATGATCGACATGCTAACTTTTGAAAATTAACTGGTACTCTACTCAGACTTTCAGCTGAGGCAAGATAGCATAATGTAGACCTATCTATCCTGAAAATAGACACACAAATTCACACAGGTTGCTTAATTAATTAATAAAATGGAGATTAAAAATTGTCAAAATTCACGACAAACACGAGGAACTAAAGATTGAGGATTACCTACTGAAGTGATTTACAAATAATTTTAAAGTGTAAGAGTAGTAGAGAATTTTATAGCCTATTTGCAGACAATTGGAGTACAGAAAAAAAACCCCCAGAATTTGACACCAATTATTCATTCTGTGTCAATCAGTTCACTTTAGCTGATACTGTACTGGAAATGTTTTATATAAGCTTTTCAAACTGTGCTGATGTAAGGCATGCACAGAGCTAAGGAATAATGGATGGCCATTTGTCAGCCTCATAATTTCATTTTTTTTCTTTCACAGTCATGTAGAAATCCTTTTGATTACCCACATTGTTTACAAGGTGATACATGTCCTACCTATAAAATATCTGTGAAGCACAAATCTGCTAAATTTTAGTCAAGGATCACTTCCTTTCAAAGTGGTCATTGATCCTCTGTTAAAATAGCTTATAAAAACAACCATTTGGGAAAAGACTTATAAGATTCTACTGCTGTTGTATCACATACTTTAGAGTTACTTTCAGAGGAAATCTCAATATTGTCAAATAATTTTTGATCTAATTACAAATGGCTATGAAATCTAGGAATAAAACAGCATTGGTATTATTTGTATTTCTACAGAAAGGAAAGATAATATCCGTACTGGCTTTTAAAACTATTAATGAGCCCTGGCAATGCGAAAAAGAGATGGATTAGGTAGATGTAATGAGATATGATTAAAGGGTGTAGGCACTGAAGGGTGTTGGAGAAATTCTTTTCAGAGGGAGTATAATTAGTGTCTGATAAAAGTACTTAGTAGATAAGATTTTTGAAGAAGAAAGGTTAAGATAAACACATACCATATGACAAACCTGTTTAATTTTTTTCTTTTGGCTCTTGCATAGTCAATAAACTGTTGAAGTTCTATACATAAATAACATTTGTTGAATACTTGATGAAACCTCACAAGACAATTAAAAGGGTTTTAATTGCAAAAGACAGAAAGCAAAGAAAATGCCCTATTATATTTCCTTTTTGCATTTCTCTTTTGATTTATGCAACTTAGATAACAACATGCAACCTTTTCCTGAAATTAAACAAACAAATGGACTTCTTAAAAAGCAAGATTTCTAGAAGTTGCTTAGCAACTTTCAAATCACTTTTTATTAAATTGGAAGCTTCTTCTCCTAGTTTAGTGTTTAAAATATGCAGCAGCCTGAAGCAGACCATCCCAGCCACCTTTATACAAGTCCCAGGCAGAGATGCTTCTTTGTCCATTTAGCCAATAGTATTTTGCACACTTGAAAATAACTCATAGAATGAGATATCAGGCCTTTAGTTTTCCACTTCTAACTGTGAACCTGCAACTGGAGTTTGGATTTGGAGTGACAAATCTCAGTCCAATTAGAGCACGCATAGATGAATTGCAGATAAATATATTTGATACTTACAGATCCAGAAGAGAAATTCACCATGTGAACTGACCATCTGAAACATGAAAACCTGAAATAAATGCAAATGCTGTCTCCTGCACATCTGGAATTCCTTGGTGAAGGAGAGCTACCATGTCATGGTCTCTGGTCCCTATTTACAAGATCAGCAATGGTGAATTCCTCTTTGTTGCCTTGTTCTTAACACACACTATCTTTTCTATGGTAATTTGTTGCAACAGAAACTGTTTAGGACTTCACAGAATCATAGAATGGTTTGGGTTCAAAGGGGCCCTAATCTCTTTCACAATGAAACCATTCCCCCTTGCTCTGTCACTACATGCTCTTGTAAAAACTCCCTCTCCAGTTTTCTTGTAGGCTCCCTCTGAGTACAGGAAGGCTGCAATTAGGTCACCCTGAACCCTTCTCTTTTCCAGGCTGAAAAAAACAAATTCACTCAGCCTTTCCTCATAGGAGAGGTTCTCCATCCCCCTAATCATCTTGCTGGCCCTCCTCTGAACTCATGCCTGGAAGTCAATGGCTTTCCTGGGCAGGGGACCCCAGAGATAGATGCAGTACCCAAGGTGAGGTCTCACCAGAGCAGAGCAGAGCAGAGGGGCAGAATCACTTCTCTCAACCTTCTCATTCTGCTTTAGAAGCTTTGAAATGGTTGGCTTTCTAGGCTGCAGCATTCTGTAGTATTCTGGACTTTAAGTATTTCAATTGTCCTTTCCTTATCATGCCTTCATGAAGAAAAGCACTGGTAAACCCCAGCACTGGAAACTCTAGCCTGACACAGCTTCTGAAATATCTCTGAAAGCTAATTCAGGCCCATGTTCCAAGAGAATCGGCCTCAACATGGCTACTCCTTCACATTCAGTCTCTGAGCAGAGGAATGTGCTTTGCAGTAGCAGAGCAGAAAAGCAAAACTACAAGCCTGAGATCAGGCTTGCCATGGAACTCATATGCTGACAGCACTAGCTTGATTTATTCAGAGGAGTAAACCAGGATCATCTTCCTCATCCTCAAAAAGTGTATCTCTTATAGGACTGCCACACATCAGGGGCAGATTTTCTTCCTCCTTCTGTGTACCCGAGTGTCATAGATTCTTATGTCAGGCTTCCTCCTCCACACTGCATGTGTGGAACTCAAGACCTGGCATGGCATGGAGGGTGGTCCCACTTATGGAAAAATGCAGTTATACAGAACATTCTCTAAATCATTGGTCAAGTTATTTAAGTGTAATTCTTAATCTATACATAAAACCAGTTTCCACTGGGAACATAATCTATCCAGAGAATATCTGAAATTCCTACAAGGTGCTGAATTCAAGTATCTTGCAAAAACTGCCTCAGAAGATTTATTGCTTGCAAAAACTGCTGCAGAAGATTTATTGTTATCAATGAGCAAATAACCAAAACAAATAATAGAATTGGTGAAAAGTTCCCATCCCTAATAAATAAAACCCAAATACATACATCCAGACTTGAGGATTATTTTCATGAAGATAGTTATGAGCAAAGGGAGCAGTGCTTTTTGTGATATTTCAATACTAGATCAACATCTTAGAAACAGAATAGATCTTTTGTCTCGTGACTTCACTAATTTATGCAGTTCCTACCAGTTCATTACTAATTAATTAATTAATTGTGAGATTTTTTTAGCTCCTCCAAACTTTAAGCAGATTTTCAATAGTATTGAATGAATTCTAGGTGCCAGAAGGAAGTTTCAAAGTCACTCCCAATCTATAAACCTAAAAGAAGGTTGAAAAAACACTTTTCTTGGCAGTATTATGTTATTCCTGAAGTGTAGTGCTGACACTGTAAATCAACATTGTTCAGCATTGTCAACATTGTTTTTGATGCTTCTTTTTCAGCTTCAGTTCCACCAAGAAGTCTGAAATATTTGATTTTTTAAATGAGCCTACCAAGGTAGTATATAACTTGGCTTACGTTTTTGTGGAAGTATAAATTCTAGAAATTTACAGAGGAAAGATGTTAGTTTATCTATTTATTTTCAATGAAAGGACATTTCTCAGGTTACATTATTCTCTAGGGGTTTTTTGTAAACATGGCATTGGATGATTAGATCCATGGGGCTTCCAACATTTATGTAAAGAATCCTAAAAATCTTTTCCACCAGCTTCCATCAATCAGGATCATTTCAAGGACATGTAAACCTAGTTTTTTACAGCTTTTTATTGTTCGCCTGTTTCTTCCAGTGATATTTCAGGGTCACCAGGTAAGGAGGCCAAGATTCGATGGACTCTGGCAGAACAGGAGTGAAAATGGAAGTGTCAGGAATTCTAATGTGTTGTAGGAAGAGACAGTGAGGCGGTTCTATGGAGGGAATAAGGCAGCTAGGTCTCACACATGCTTACTTGTACACACCTGCCTACTCAAGTCTTGATGCCCAAGTTTCTTCTTGTAAACCAGCAACACTATTTCATAGCTTCAACAGGGATCATGGTGGAATTTTACAGAGAAAGTCTGGATATCCTTAGGATCTACATGAAAACAAGGCAGTGAGCACTTTTCTGCTTTGCTTGTAAGGGCATATGTCAAAAAACTCTTAGAGACATTAACAAAGGTGGATTCACATGCTGCAAAACAGACTGATCAGACACCCATGGACCTACACTACTTTCTCTTATCACCTTTCTGGGTACTGCAAGCTGTGATCTGATCCGTCTTTGGGGTAGGAATCATGTAGGCTGGAAATCAGTAGTACCATTCTGTTCTGCAAAACATATCTACTTGGTTTCTCTCACTGCTGTTAGGCTTTCTTTCTTCTTCATTCTATCTTTTTTTTCCTTGATAGAGTCTTAGCGTTGCTGATGCTGCTGTTCTGCTTCAATCAGGAACCAAAAAACACATGACTTTTCTAGCTCTCCCCTTTTTTTACAGTTTCTGCACCATTCAGACTGATGGCACAGACTCCAAAGTCACAACTCTGGGCTTTCCATAGATGAATCTTGAAGATGAGATACAAACACACCATGAAGAGAAAGAAAGGAGTTTGCCTGTAGGTACTCTGAACTTTTCACTGAGATCATTTGAACTGACAGGAACTGGATTCTATGTTTGAGTGACAGAATTTACCCTAAATGGAAGTCAGTGTTGAGGAGAGGAGCATGAGAAACATTTTGAAAATTTTTATTAAAGATGAGAAAAGATATCCTGTTTGAAAAGAAAACTGTGGAATAAGCCCTGCTGGTCATAAATATTTTAGATGTTCCTGCAGAGAACTGAAAACCATCATTGATTCAATTTTTTTTTAACCGGGGAGATTATGACTAATATTTTCTGCTGCTTGTATGTGTGGATTGTACCCTAAAACTGTGCTACATTGATTCATTATTTTCTTTAAATGTGAACATAAAGATGCTCTCTTTTGCTGTGTTCTCACTTGCATTGGGGTTTGTTTTGATTTGCTTGGTTTTTTGTTTGGGATTTGGGGGTGGGTTTTAGGGTTTGGGTTTTTGTCTGATTACAATCAAATAGGGACTCCTTCTAGATGAAGAAGTGTTATCCTCCTCCCCTCTCCCCAAAATAAAAAGTGGCTGTTCTGAGTATCAACCTCCTTTAGGAAGGTCTGTGCAATCTCTGGAAGATTAGGGACACATTATATGCAGGAAGAAAGTTGTCAGGATTTAGATCAAAGTCAGGGATTGGTGAGGGACAGGGGACTGGAGAGAAAAAGAAATCACCAAGCTGATCTCAGAGACTGCAAGGCATCCAGCGCCTTCTCTCTTGGGACAATGTGTACCTTTTTCCCACTACTTTCAAGGGGTTGAAATAACTATTTGAAAAATAAGGAAAATTGCTCTTCACATAAGGCCTAAACAATACTGAGCTGAAGCTTTAGGAAAATATTGGTCCCTTTTTCACCTCTGAGACAATCAGAAAATCCTTTGCATTTTTAGTTTCAAAAACCCTAAAAATAATGGATAGTTCCTTTCATAAATTGCCAGTAAAACCCCATTCTTTCCAGGTTTTCAGAGCTCACAGTGGTGGCTGGATAGATGAGGCCATCACGAGCCAGAGACATCATCAGCAGAGAACACTCTGCTATTTATTTAGACTCTAAAAAAGAGCCTTCTTGCTTATTTTCCTAAAATAATTAAAATGCATCACTTAAGTTCCGATTTGCTAAAAAAAAAAAAAAAAAAAA